>JAACYP010015680.1:0-12768 GCA_011076525.1 Nettapus auritus | reverse complement strand
TGAGCGAACGGCTGTGTGGTGTTTAGCTGCCGGCCGGGTTAAACCACGACAATTTCCCATGCTCTGCGCATTGGTATACTGGCACTTTAGGGAAGCAGCAGGAGCAGGTACCCCTGGAGGGATGCAAGAAGAAGCTTCCAGGTGGGGTACTGGGAGCATTACCTTCTCCGAGGAGCCCTCAGCCAATCCCATGGGAGAGCTCAGAGGTTTTTCCCTACTGTCTTCAACAGTGACAGTAGTGACCACTTCCCCCAGCCCTTCTCTGTTACTTTTAGCTATCCTCCCTTCCCCCATCAAACCTAGTTTAAAGCCCTGGTAATCAGCTCAGAGAGCTTGCTCCCCAACACACTTGCGCCACACTTGCTGAGTTGGTGCCTGTCAGCAGCCCACATACCCAGCTTCTCAAAGGACTGCCCAAGATCCAAATACCCAAATCCCTGGTTCAGACACCATCCCCTCAGCCAGTCATTTACCTGTCCCGTTCTGCTCCTTCTATCTGCATCCCAGTCACCCAGTGGGAGGACAGAGGAGAACACTACCGGCACCCCCGATCCCTTCAACAACCTCCCCAGGGTTGCAAAGTCCTTTTTAATATTCCTCATTTTTCTAGTTGCAGCTATCCGGGATCCAACCTGAATGACAACGAGAGGAAAGTAGTCCTCCGGTTTAAGGAGCTGTGGCAGAGCCTTCCTAATGTCTCTGACATGTGCCCCAGGAAGACAGCACACCCCTCTGGACAGGTTATCTGGGCAGCAAATGGGAGCCTCAGTGTCCCTCAGCAAGAAGTCTCTGATCACCGGGACTCTCCACTCTTTTTTTTGTGGCACTGGTTGTGGCAGTGCTCCGTCCGGCCCTGATCGCTATGTTTAGTACTTCCCCCAATCTTGACACACTTCTTGGGGTTGCTTCCCAGGATCAGACTACTGTCCAGACCCTCAGCCTCTTCCTTAACCTCCCTGAGAGACTCAAATCTATTTTCCCAGGGACACCGTAGGGCTGTCTCTTTCTGCTCCGAGCTGAGATGAGGGTCCAGCCCCTTTTCTCTTGTGGACAGTCAAGCCCTCTGTCCTGCATGTGATCAGTGGGGTCAGCTTCTACCCCTTGCCAGGACTTAGGAGAGGGCTGCTGAGCATCAGCAGGGGCAGGTTGACACCTCCTATCTGTCACCCTCAGAGACTCTCAGGAGCCCCTCAGGCTGCTGATTTCTTGCTGCAGCCCAGCCACCTGCTCGAGGAGTTCCTGAAGCAGGGCACACCTGCACCCGTGACAGTCCTGTCTTCCTTCAGGACCCAGCTGGGCCTCCAGATTCTGGAGCTCCCCACAGTCACCTGTCTGGACTGCCACTTCCTCCCCTCAGGGGATCCACCTGAGTGCCTACATGAGCCCAGAGAGGCAGCATCTCCTCTGTTTGGGTTGCCGCTTCAGACCGACCGCTGCGACACGTGCACAACATGGTGAGTTCTAGGTTCTCCTCCCTGTTCTGCTTGAAGTGCCCTGGGCAAACTGCCTGCACTTACCGCCAAGCCGGTCTTGTTAGCACGTCCTGTTTGTGGTGCTCCCTAGGTACTGCTTTTATAGCGCCAAGGGGTTGGTTGGGCTGCTGTCAGCCCTGGCTCCGCCCTCAGCACAGCAGGGCCCGCGGTGACACAAGCACAGCTCCTGCCTTCTTGGGGGGAGGGGACCGGGGCTGTGGCTCTGACCAAGCGGCGGCTCTGTGCTGTGTTACTGGGGGGTTTAGGGGTTGGCTCCGTTTGTCTCCCTGCCAGGAGCCCTTGCTGCCCTCGCAGTCCTTCTATGATGAGAAGACTAGCTGGGCAGGTGAGGGGAGAGCAGTAGATGTGGTCACATGCACTTCAGCAAGGCTTTTGACACTGTCACCCATAACACCCTCATAGGGAAGCTCAGGAAGTGGCAGAGACAAAGCATCATGGACTGACCAGTCTCCATTCCTCATTCCCCTGTGCTGCTCAGGTGGATGAGGAATAAGATGGAATAAGATGGGGAGGAAAGTGTTTTTAGTTTGCTTGTAGTTTCTTACTATTATAGTTTGTTTAATCAATCATAGAATATCCCAAGTCGGAAGGGACGCACAAGGATCATTGAGTCCAACTCCTGGCTCCACACAGGTCTACCCAAAAATTCAGACCATATGACTGAGAGCATAGTCCAAACAATTCTTAAACTCTGACAGGATTGGTGCTGTGACTACATCCCTGTGGAGCCTGTTCGAGTGCGCAACCACCCTCTCGGTGAAGAACCTTTTCCTGATATCCAACCTGAATCTCCCCTGTCGCAGCTTGACTCCATTCTATTGGGTCCTATCACTGGTCACCAGAGAGAAGAGATTGGCACCTGCCCCTCTGCTCCGTCTCGTGAGGAAACAAAGTGTTAATAACACTCAATAAATTATCTTAGTCTCCCTACACTGAGTCTGCTTTGCCCATGACTGCAACTGAGTGCTCTGCTTGTCCCTAGTTCAGCCCTAGAGCCTTTTCCCATTTTATTTTCTCCATTTGTTCCTTTGAGGAGGTGAAGTGAAAGAGTGGTGTGGTAGAGCTCAGCCACCCACCAGTGTGAAACTACCATACTGTACAGCTCTGTTATTGGCAAAAGCTACAAAAGGAGATGAAAACTTTCAGTCAGTGCATTGGGGAGATTCTGTTTTATTACAAAAAAAAAAAAAAAAAAAAAAAAAAAAGAGAGAGGTAGTGATGACATATAGGTAGACAAAAAAATCACGTAGAGCAGTTTTGTTCCTGAATGGACACTGTATACATCAAAAGCATTTTGCTAAGAAAGTAATGAATGAAAATGATACTGAAGATAAAAGTAACAATAATGATAATGCAACAGGCATCCAGGAAATCACTTTTGGAGAAGGAAGGGAAATTTATCAGTATATTCAAACATCCATGAAGATACTTTTCTAAGAGCACCTCTGAGCTCCTTGTTCCTCATGCTATAGATGAGCGGGTTCAGTACTGGAGTGACCACCGAGTACAGAACTGCCAACAACAGGTTCAGGGATGGGGAGGAGATGGAGGGGGGCTTCAGGTAGGCAAATATGAGAGTGCTGAGGAACATGAAGACCACAAAGAGGTGAGGGACACAAGTGGAAAAGGCTTTGTGCCGTCCCTGTTCAGAGGGCATCCTCAGCACAGCCCTGAAGATCTGCACATAGGAGAACACAATGAAATCAAAACATCCAAAACCCAAAAAAGCACTGAACATAAGAAATCCAACTTCCCTGAGGTCGGAGTCTGCACAGGAGAGCTTGAGGATCTGGGGGATTTCACAGAAGAACTGGTCCACAGCATTGCCTTGGCAGAGGGGCAGGGAAAATGTACTGGCCGTATGCAGCAGAGCATTGAGAAAGCCACTGCCCCAGGCAGCTGCTGCCATCTGGGCACAAGCTCTGCTGCCCAGGAGGGTCCCATAGTGCAGGGGCTTGCAGATGGCAACGTAGCAGTCATAGGACATGATGGTGAGAAGAGAATATTCTGCTGAAAACAAGAAGAAGAAGAAAAAGATCTGGACAGCACATCCTGCATAAGAAATGGCCCTGGTGTTCCAGAGGGAATTGGCCATGGCTTTGGGGAGAGTGGTGGAGATGCAGCCAAGGTCGAGGAGGGCGAGGTTGAGGAGGAAAAAGTACATGGGGTGTGGAGGCGGTGGTCGCAGGCTATGGCTGTGAGGATGAAGCCGTTTCCCAGGAGGGCAGCCAGGTAGATGCCCAGGAAGAGAGCGAAGTGCAGGAGCTGCAGTTCCCGCGTGTCTGCGAATGCCAGGAGGAGGAACTTGCTGATGGAGCTGCTGTTGGACATGTGATCCTCCTGGTCAAAGGGAGTTTTTTCAAGGATGAAAAGAGTGGTAATTAGGAGACACATCTCTGAGGAAACCTATTCCAGTTCTCCTCAAAGCTCACCTGCAGTTACTTACAGTTACCCATTTCTGAGGTTTTGCTTGAGCTCTGGTTGGTGATGGCTGAGGGAGCCCCTGGGAGCAGGGGTCTCTGCTGTTGGCACTCGAGTAGTCAGGCCTCCCTTACAGCTCTAGGTTAATAAGAACCAGTTTTGATCTCTGTTTAAATCTGTCTCTGATGTATGTAGCACTACCACTGTCGATACACATGACTGCTGAAAAGGATTTGTGGTTTCGTCCAGCTTCCTATATCACATTCATAAACATTTTTTGAGGGAAGAAACCCCTGCATTTGTAAGGTATTCCAGGTGAGATTTTGTGAGTCCCAGGAGGCAAAGGAACTGTCCTTATTATAGTGAGGAAAGCCAGACTGTCCATCCATCCTGGTGTAAGCCAGAGACCTCTATGACTTGGTCCAGTTGCCCACAAGAAGCTGCCCAATTACTGTAGCCTCAGGAAATCCTTGCACACAAATTCAGCTTGACTCACCTTCCTGAATCCTGTGGCCTTGAGCACAAACAGGGAGGTGCCAGACTATTCAGTGAGCAAAGTCCTGCCATTCCCTGCCCATGGCTGTGCTGCCTGTTGCTATCCTTGCCTGCAGCTGATTCTCTGTCCCCACCCCTCCTGCCTGCAGCTCACAGCCCCCATCCTACCCACTGGGTGCGCAGCTCTGCCCTGCAGACACCTCCTGGCAGCAGGGCTCTGACCAGGGGCAGCTGGCTGGGGGCACGTCCTAGAGACCAGCTCACACAGACTCTGCTGACAATGCACGTGTGGTGGTGGAGCTTTCTATAGGCTGAGCGGCAGGAAAGAGACTTGCTGGGGGCCCTTGTAAACCTCCTTCTACTGGCATATGAGTCTCAGGCTCTCCTTGGAAATAACAGCTTTTATTTCTATTCCCAGTGAGACAAAAAAAATAAAATGAAAGCAGAGGCTAATGAAAGATGAGAGTGAAGTTTCCTTTGAAATACCCTTGGTTTGATGTGGACCTGTGAGCAGGCTGTCCCAGGCAGCAGCCTCCCACTAGCAGCAGGACCCTGCCCTGCTGGGGGGGCTCCTGCCACCCGCAGCTTCTCCCTGCAGCGCCCTGGGCAGCTCCCCAGGCAGGCTGAGTGCTGAGCCTGGCATGCAGTAGAGGCCCTGCCCCGGCACAGCAGGGACCCTGCTCTGCACCACAGCCCTGCCCACCCCTGCCTGCACCCCCGGCTTCTCCTTCCTCCAGAAACTGCAGCTGCATTGCCCTCCAGCCAGAGACTTACCGGGGGCAGGGCTGGGAAGTGTTGTCCCCCAGTGATCTCGGCGCATGCTGCCACTTCTGCCTGCCTTGAACCACTGTGTCTGTGCAGGCAGTGCCCCCAGCCCTAGTGCGCTCTGCTGCTCCTGGGCAGAGGTGCTGCTCGTGGGCAGAGCTGTGTCTCTGCAGCACTGCACACTTGCCAGGAGCTCCCCTTGGGCCCAGGAGCCCAGCCCAGCTCAGCAGCAGAGGCCCAGCCCAAGGCCTCCCTTGCTCTGCCCCCACCAGGCTCCCTGCACATGGCCCTGAGGCTGCAGGGAACCTGCTGGGAAACTGCCTGAAGGAATCCCTGGGTTTCCCTCCCTCACCTGGGCACAAACACTTCTTCACATTAGGCTCATTTCTCTGAGCAGAGATAAATAAACGAAATTTTCAGATGAAGAAACGTCTTGGTTTGTCCCATTTTCTGATACAATATGCAGACTGGGACAGGGAGATGATAGAATCATTATGCTTGGAAAAGACCTCCAGAATCACCTGGTCCAGCCATCACCCTAGTACCAACGTCACTCATTATACCAAGCCCCTCTAAGCAACATGTCAAGGCTTTCCTTAAACACCCCAGGGACGGTGACTCCACCACCTCCTTGGTTAACTCGTCCCAATGCCTGACCAGTCTCTAATTCTAATCATGGCTCCTAATTTCTAACCTCAGCCACCCCTGGCCTAACTTGAGGCCCTTCCCTCTAGTCTAGTGATAACTAGTTATCAGTGAGAAGAGGCTAACCACCAGCTCCCCACACCTTCTTTTCAGGTATTTTTACAGAGCAATTAGGTATCCCCAGAGCCTCCTCCAGAGCAAACAACCCCAGTTCACTCAGCTTCTTATGATAGAACTTGTGGTCCAGGCCTTTCACCAGCTCTGTAGCAATTCTCTGGACATGCTCCGGGGCCTCGATGTCCTTTTGGAGATGAGGGGCTCAAAACTTAACACAGTACTCGAGGTGTGATCTCACCAGAACAGAGTACAGGGGGATGAACACCTCCCTGGTCCTGCTGGCTACACTAATCCTGATACAAGACAGGATGTCAGTGGCCTTCTTGGCCACGTGGGCACACTGCCAGCTCATGTTCAGGCAAGCGTCAACCAACACACCCAGATCCCTTTCCTCTGCACAGCTTTCCAACCACTCTGCCCCAAGCCTGTAGTACTGCATGGGGGTGTTGTGTCCAAAGGGCAGGACCCAGCACTTAGCCATGGGCAACCTCATCCCATTGGCCTCTACCCATCAATCCAACCTGTCCAGGCCCCTCTGCAGGAAATCACCTGTACACCTGTGCTTAGGAAAGTGGTTCAGCTGACTCAGTCAAAGCTTTGCACTGTGGGTTTATGGTCCTGGGCCTAGAAGATAGTTCAGCTCCCTCCTGCCTGCCTCAGACCCACAGGAGCCGCCTGAGTTCAGGTGTGTACAACATAGATTCAGAGAATCATAGAATCATTAAGGACCTTGAAGATCATCTGGTCTAAGTGAACCCCAACGACATGGGCACCTGCATGTGAGCTCTTCACATCATTTCCCATCATGATTAATGGAGATGGAGGCCTGGAATCTGTTCCTCTGAGGCAACCACCTGGTGACATTTGAACAGCCAGAGGTGGTCCAAGTTAGGTGCAGATATTTGCAAGCTCTAATGGAGGAACCTTGAGGGAAAGGGCAGCATTTGTGGGCATGACTTTGAAGGTTTTTGGGGAATCAGAGCATCATAGAATAGCTGAGGTTGGAAGGGACCTTAGAGATAATTAGTTCCACCCACCCTGACGTGGGCATAGACACTGTCCACCAGCCCAGGTTGCTCAGTTCTCCATCCAGCCTGGCTTTGAACACTTCCAAGCATGGGGCATCCACAACATCCAGTGCCTTACCACCCTCATAGGAAAGAATTTCTTCCTTATATCTAATCTAAAGCTGCCTTCTCTCACTTTAAAACCATTAGTCCTTGTACTACCAGTACACTCCCTGACAAATGTCCCACCCCAGCTTTCCTGTAGGTGCACTTTAGGTACTGGAAGGCCACTATAAGGTCTCCCTGGAGCCTTCCCTTCTCCAGAGTGAACAACCCCAATTCGCTCAGCCTGTCTTCATAGGAGATAGCCTCTAGCCCTCTGGTCACCATATCACAGAATCACAGAATAGTCTAGGTTGGAAGAGGCCTACAAGATCACCAAGTCCAACCTTTGACCTAACACTAACAAATCATCCCCTAAACCATATCCCTAAGCTCTACATCTAAACATCTTTTAAAGACCTCCGGGGATGATTACTCAACCACTTCCCTGGGCAGCCTATTCCAGTGCCTAACAACACTTTCAGTTAAGAAGTTTTTCCTAATATCCAACCTAAACCTCCCCTGGTGCAACTTTAGCCCATTCCCCCTCGTCCTGTCACCAGGCACGTGGGAGAATAGACCAACCACCACCTCACTACAGCCTCCTTTCAGGTACCTGTAGAGTGCGATAAGGTCGCCCCTGAGCCTCCTCTTCTCCAGGCTAAATAGTCCCAGCTCCCTCAGCCGTTCCTCGTAAGACTTGTTCTCCAGACCCTTCACCAGCTAATTAAAAAAAAAAATAAAAATTACAAAAAGGTTTTTGTAATCCTACTGAGGGTTACAAGGATCCCGGCAAGTGTCTTTCCTGCCCCTTAGTCCACAGAAAACTCCAGTAATCCCTGTACAGTGCCAGCAGCGTGTGTGTGAGCTGGTCTCTAGGATGTGCCCCCAGCCAGCTGCCCCTGGGCAGAGCCCTGCTGCCAGGAGGTGTCTGCAGGGCAGAGCTGAGCACCCAGCGGGTGTGATGGGGGCTGTGAGCTGCAGGCAGGAGGTGTGGGGACAGAGACCCAGATGCAGTCAGGGACAGCTGCAGGCAGCAGAGCGCTTGTCAGGGAGATGCTCCAAGAAACTCCATGGCAGGGGAGATTTGGGAACTTCCCTACCATCCCTGAACTGTAGACTCCTTCCCCAGAGTAACCCCATTTTCTTTTTTCCCCCTACGGCATTGACTTCCATTCATAATTTCAGGGGAACCTGGACATGAGCTTTGGATTCCCTCATGTTAGGGGAGAATTCAGGTATCTTTGCACTAGATTTGTCAAGGCAAAGTTCAAGGCAGGGTATACGTCCAGGGTAAGAGCTGTCCTGAGTAGCAGTTAACTTTTTCATGCCCTTCTGGGGAGCCATGGGGTTAGGAATGAAGTAATAGTGTTGATGTCAGAGACTGAGGCTCCAAGAGCATTCTTCTGTGAAAGATGTACAGCTCTGTGACAGCCCTTAGAAAGTCCTCTTAGATACCTCAGCCTACAGCCAACAACAACATCAATTCTTTATTTTTATTTTTTTCTTGAGGGATTATTTGACCTGCTCCTCCAGATATGCAAAGAGAAGGATGCCCCTGGACAGTGGGCATCTGAGGTTGCACCCAGTTCCCTTATGCCTGTTGGCAGCAGGGCAGGACAGACTCTCCCAGTGCCCAAGAGCTCTGCTCATACAACCCTTCTGCTGACAGACTGAGCCTTAGATAAGAGAGCTCATTCAGAGCTCTGGCCAAGGAGCACTACAAATTTCTTCCAGAACTGAGCAGGAGGTATTGTGTCTTTGATGTGGTGCGGAGGGCACTTACTACAAAATATGCAATAGGTGTTGTATATGTTTGACTTTTCACTTGTTATTCCCTCCACGAACAGAACCCATGTCCAGAAGCATCAGATGTCCAACAGCAGCTCCATCACTGAGTTCCTCCTCTTGCCATTCGCAGACACACGGGAGCTGCACCTCCTGCACTTCGCGCTCTTCCTGGGCATCTACCTGGTTGCCCTCCTGGGCAACGGCTTCATCTTCACTGCCATAGCCTGCGACCACCGCCTCCACACGCCCATGTACTTCTTCCTCTTCAACCTTGCCCTCCTCGACCTTGGCTGCATTTCCACCACTGTCCCCAAAGCCATGGCCAATTCCCTCTGGAACACCAGGGCCATCTCCTACTCGGGATGTGTTGCACAGGTCTTTTTCTTTCTATTTTTCATCTCAGCAGAATATTCTGTTCTCACTGTCATGTGCTATGACCGCTATGTTGACATCTGCAAGCCCCTGCACTACGGGACCATCCTGGGCAGCAGAGCTTGTGCCCAGATGGCAGCAGCTGCCTGGGGCAGTGGCTTTCTCAATGCTCTGCTGCACACTGCCAATACGTTTTCCCTGCCCCTCTGCCAAGGCAATGCTGTGGACCAATTCTTCTGTGAAATTCCCCACATCTTCAAGCTGTCCTGCTCAGATTTCTACCTCCAGGAAGTTGGGGTGTTTGTCAGCAGTTTTGTCCTTGCTCTGGGATGTTTTGTTTTCATTATCCTGTCTTACATTAAAATCTTCACTATTGTGCTGTGGATGTCCTCTGAGCACGGGCGGCACTAAGCCTTTTCCACATGCCTCCCTCACCTGGCTGTGGTCTTCACGGTTATCGGCACCAGTATGTTTTCCTCCCTGAAGCCCCCCTCCATCTCCTCTCCACCTCTGGATCTGCTGGAGGCAGTTCTGTACTCAGTTTTGCCTCCAGCAGTGAACCCTGTCATTTATAGCATGAGGAACCAGGAGCTCAAATATGCCCTCAGGAAACTGATTCAGTGGGTTCACCTGCACGAGCAGGAAGGTGCCCATGTTTCCTGACAGGTTTTTCCTTCTTTTACCCCAGGGAAAGTCTGTGCATTTTTCCTTTTAAAGTCTGATGATCATGTTAATACACAAATGTATTTATTCACCCCTCATCTCCAAAGGCATGAACGTGCTGTGCCTGCTAACCCAGAGGCCTTTTGTACAGTTGTCATCAAGGTGTTATTTCTGTCTTCCTGAGGAGCATCTCTCTAATAAAAGGGTGTCTCTTCACTGCAGGAACTGAAGGCTGGTATTTCCTTATGAAAGCAGGAATTAGCTTCAGGAATTGCAGTCTCCATTGCCCTGGCTGTGCTTCGTTTTCCATGGGCTCAGGGATGGGGGTCACAGGGAGATGTGTTGCACAATGAAGACTGGACTCTTGTGCACTTGGGGGTGCTTCCCACCTTGACCATCTTGGCCAGTACAAAGTAACTCCAGGGCCTTGGGCATCACCGTCCCCTCTCTTTTCAGAGTAGCACTCATGGTCCTGTGAGGAGCACTAGGAGGAGGCCAGGAGCACCAGGCCTGATCAGAGGAGGAATGGGGAGAGATCAGAGAGGAGCTGACCTGGGCTGGACATTTTCTCCTAGACAAAAATGCTAATAATCTATTAGCTTGGGAAACTCTTGACCGTCACTGTGTACATGGGACCCTCAGTCCAAGATCACACCATTGCACAGAATGCTTGACGTATCAGTCATTTCTCCATAGAAGGTTTTCAGGTTGTTCAAGCATGACTTCCCTTTGGTGAATTCACGCTTACTACAGCTGATGACTTTCATGTCCCTTCTTTGCCTGTAAATGGTTGCCAGGATGAGCTGCTCTGTTATGTTTGTAGGGAAGGAGGTGAGGATGACCAGCCTGTAAGTCTCATTGGTCCTTCTTCTTGCCCTTCTTGAAGAAATGGAAAGCACAACACTATTTGAGTTGCTATGAGAATGTTAACTCAATCCCAGCCACACCTAGTACAATTAGGCATGGTCAGAGTAGGTGAGGTGATCCAGCCTGGTGGCAGGGAACGGATGAAATGATAAAAGACCAGGTGGAAGAAAAAAAAAACAAGTTGAAGAAGGCAGAAAGAGAAATTTCTAATGATTTTGAGGAGAAAATAAATCACCAAGAATGTGAATTAACACTAGGTCAGGAGAAAGTACTGAGCAATCTGATCTCTTAGTTATCTCTGCTCAGAGCAGACCATAGTGCTAGAGAGCTCCAGAGGTCCTTTGTGACCCTAGGCCCTGTCAGGGAAAGGGGCTGGACAGTGGAGGCAGGGGTAGTGGACACTTCTGTGTGTTGTGGTGTTGCTGGTCTTTGTAGTCCCTGGCTAGCACTGTCCTCAGCACTGCACAGTGACCATGGTCATCCTCACAATGTGGCTCTGATCCATGGGCTGCAGGACTCCATCGAGGATGGGGGTACCACAGAAAATTTCTTAGAAACACTGCTGGGCATTGCAGAATCACAGAATAATGAGGGTTGGAAGAGGCCTCTGGAGACTCTCTGGTTCAAGCGCTTCCTACTCAAGCAGGGTCAGCTGAAGCAGGTTGGCCAGGACAGGGTCCAGCAGTGTTGAGAATATCTCCCAGGACTGAGGCTGCAGTATCTCTCTGGGCAATGTTCATCAGTCACCTACAGTAAAGAAATGTTTCTTAGGGTCAGTTAGTGGCCATTGCCTCCGGTCCTGCTGCTCAGCCCCCCTGAGAACATCCTGGTTCCCTCAACCCTTCCTCTTGTCAGACATGTATATACATTGACAAGAACACTCTCAGAACGGTCTCTTCTCCAGGCTGAACAGTCCCAGCTCTCTCAGCCCATGTCCATCTTGTACTTTGAAGGCCAGCAACAGATACAGGACTTGAAAAATAGTGTTACTAGTGCTGAGCAGAGTGGAAGGATCACTTCCTTTGACCTGCCGGCAATGCTCTGCCTAATGCAGTCCAGGAAGCTGTTGGTCACCTTTGACACAAGAACACACTGCTGGTTCATGGTCAGCTTCCTGTCTACCAGAACGCCAAGGTCCTTGTCTCTTCATCAGTCTGTCCCCAGCCTGCACTGGTGCAGAATTTATTTCTCACTATGGGAAGGACTTCCTTGTCCCTTTGATAAAATTCCTGAGGTTCCAGTTCCCCAGCATGCTGAGGTCTATCTGGAGGGAAGAACACCCTTCTTCTGTATCAGCCACTTCTCTCAGTTTTGTGTCCTCAGCAACCTGCTGAGGGTGGCCTGTGCCCTATTGACCATGCTCTCTATAGAATCATGCAATCGTTTTCGTTAGTGAGGTCATACACACTCACTACTATAGACACCGTGCTTTCTCCCTGCATCCCTTGTGTCTCACTGTCCCTTCCCCTGCAGCAAAGGGCCATCACTCCAGGAGGTTCATGCATCCTCCAGGACTGTGGATGTTTCCTGTGTCCGTCCAAGTGTGGGGAGTGACAGAGCGGAAGAGAGCAAGGTCAACTTACAGGGGACAGCTGAGCACAGACACCCCAGCACTGGGCATTCCCCACCTCCTAGGCCGAGGCACAAATGCAGAAAGGAAACTTCATCATCATCTCTGATTTTATAAGGGCCCTTCAGCACTGCCATATTGACATATTTCTTTCTCCTTCACCCACAGACATGAATTCTTTCCAAGTCATTATGTCAAGAATTTTCTTCTCTATAGAGGATGTCTCGAGCTTCCTGGATCTTCCTGGTGCTTGTTACAATCTTCTGGGTTCCCACCAGAGCTCATGGTGAGACTTCTTGTCTGCAGCAGGGCCTTTATGAAAAGCTTTGGTGAAATGTTTGTCTTTTTGTCATTCTTCTGTGCAGAAAGAGGAGTCACCAAACTTCCCCCTGGCAAAAATTCTCTCTTGAGAAGGGGATCCAGCCTTTTCTACACTGGAGAGGGAAACCAGCAGTGTCCA
>MU014845.1:373-10534 GCA_011076525.1 Nettapus auritus | reverse complement strand
CCCGGGTGCCCCCCCCCGTGTCCCCAGGCTTTGGCCCTGCTGCTGCGCCCCTCATCTTCATCACCTCATCTTCCTCACCCTGGTGCTTAATTGGCTGCCTTCATCCCCCTCATCCTCATCCCCCTCAATTGCTCACCTTCCTCACCTCCACCCCTAATTGCTCACCTTCCTCACCCTCATCTTCCTCACCCTCATGCTTAATAGCTTGCCTTCCTCACCCTCACCTTCCTCACCCTCACCCCTAATCCCTGCCCAGCAGGACCCCCCCAGGACCCCCCAGCACCCCCAGGATCAGGCTGCCCTTTCGGGGTTCCCCCTCCCTTGGGGTCACGCAGCCCCCCGCAGCCCCTCTCCCGGGCGCTTTCCCCCCCGCTCGGGGTGGGAAGGATCCGGCCCCACGCTGGGGGGTGCAAACCAGGGCCGAGGGCTCCAGTTTTGCCCCCTCCCGGAGCGTGACACCCTCACCGTCACCCCGTGCGGCACCCATGGGTGGCACCCGGAGCCCTGGGGTCCGGCGCTGAGCCCCGAGGGTCCGCTGCGACCTTGGGGAGGTGCTGAGTCAGGCGCCGAAGGCGTTTGGGGGTTTCTGGCCCCGCTCGCCGCCTCTGTCTGCGCTCAGCGGCCGTGATTTATCTCCGGAGGGTTGGAAGAGCAGAAAACCCTCCGTTGCCCCCCCCCCGGGAGGGTTCCCTGCTGTCGGACCCCGCAGCGGGGTGCTGTGGGCTTTGGGGGCGCAGCCCCTCCTGTGCCCCCGCTGCATCCCGCCCAGGGCACGCTGCTGGTGCTGCAGTGCGAGACTGGGGGCCTGCAGCCCCTTTTTGGGGGGGTTCTGCAGCTGGGGGGACTTCCCCCCGTGGGGCTGCCTTACGCCCTCGTAGCCGGGACCCGGAGGGGGCTGCTTGCAGCACGGGGCTCCTGCTCTTTGCACTTTGTCCCTTCCCGTCCCTTCGTGTCCCAGCTTGCGGTGCTGGGAGAGGGGGGGGACGACATCTCCCCCCCCCGAGGGAGCAGCAGCGTGGGGCGGCCAGGCTGGCTGCCAGCAACGCTGCCGGGCGTTATCGGGGCCCAGCCGGCCCCAGGAGGGGTCCCCGATGGGGGCAGCACGATTACGGGGGCAGCAGCGGCACGGGGGCCGCGCCTGCCCTGCGCCGTGCCGATAGCGGGGCGCGGAGCTGCGTCGTGCCGGGGATGCTCGGGCCTGAGCCGTGCCCGGCCCCCCCGGTGGGCTCGGCCGGACCCCCCCGACCCATTTTTATATTTCAGGAGGGCAGCGCCATGGCCGAGAAGACGTCGCCGGGCCCTGGTGGGGGCATCACGCCCCTGCAGCAGATGCTGGCCTCCGGGACGGGCGCCATCCTCACCTCGCTCTTCGGTGAGGGCCGTGGGGCTGGGGGGGCGTGGGGGGCACCCCGGGAGGTGGCTGACGGGGGGCTGTCGTTGCAGTGACGCCGCTGGACGTGGTGAAGATCCGGCTGCAAGCCCAGAGGACCCCCTTCTCCAAAGGTACCCCGCTGGGGCTGCCACCGGCAGGGACGCCTCCACTCGTGCCCGGGCGCACGGGGCGGTGGCACGGGGGCCCCCTCGGCCTCCTTCCCCCCCTACGGCCCCGTGCTGGAGCTGGGCCAGCGCTGCGGGGCCTGGTGGGGGGCTCGGTGTGCTCCGGAGGCTCCCCATCCCCTGGACCTGCTGCCTTTTGTGCCGACCCCTCTGCCGTGGGGACTCTGCCCCGTGTCAGACACCGGACACGGCCTCCGGGCTCCCCGCAGCCCCGGTTCGGTGCCGGCAGGGCTCCGCTCCCGGCCCCTTTTTGCTCGGAGCCGGAGGGTGGCACGTCCCCGGCGCCCCCGCTCAGCCTGTCCCCGTTGTGTTTCAGCATGGTCGGTGCGCTCGGCGCCCTGGGGCTCTCGGCAGGCCACATGTGAGTACCGAGCTGCTGCTGCTGGTGGCTGCGGGGACGTCCCGGACCCGGTGTTTTTCTTTTTGCCTGGCCGGCCTCGGTCCTGCCCCCCCCCCAGAAGCGTGCCTGCAGCCCCTGTCCTTGCGCTGTCGCTCTGTCCTGCCGCTGCGTCAAAGCCTCCTGGGATCTCCTGCTTGCTCCCGCTGGCCTTGATGAGAGCGATGGAGCAGGATGGGGAGGTCCCCCAGCCTTGGGGGCATCACCCGTGGCCTCGCTGCCTCCCTACGAAGGCTCCTGCCTCCCCCAGGGTGCCCGCTGCCCCACGGGGTCGCGGCCAGCGAGGGTCCTGGCTCTGGTTTGGGGCTCGGGGGCTTGGGTTCTGTGCTGTCCGGGGACAGACGGGGATGATTTGGGGACGGAGGGGTCCGGGCTGGGCTCTGACGGTGCCGCCGTTCCCTCCCGGCCCAGGGAAATGCTTCCTCTACTGCAACGGGCTCATGGACCACCTCTACGTCTGCCAGAACGGCCCCGGCTGCACCGCCTGGTACAAGGCCCCCACCCGCTTCTCCGGCACCCTGGTAGGGGCTGCGGGGGTCTCCCCGTGCGGGGTCGGGTGTTCCTGGGGGTGTGTGTGGGGTGCTCGCCCCTCTGCCCCCCTCCCACCCTCCCCTGGGCGCCGCGCTCTCCCCGCAGGACGCCTTCGTGAAGATCACGCGCTACGAGGGCATCAGGTCCCTGTGGAGCGGCCTCCCCCCGACGCTGTGAGTTGTGCCCCAATTTTTGGGGTCGGGGGGGGGATCACCCTGACCCTGAGCCTCGCGCCGGGGTGCCCTCACCTCCCTCCTCCCCGGCAGGGTGATGGCGGTGCCGGCCACCGTCATTTACTTCACCGCCTACGACCAGCTCCGGGACTACCTGCACGCTCGCACCGGGAGCCGCGGCCACCACATCCCGTTGCTGGCGGGGGCCCTCGCCCGCCGTGAGTCCCCCCCGAGCACCCCCAGCCCGCAGGATGGGCCCCGCCGTGCCCCCTCCGTGGGGCTGACACCCCCTTTTCCCCCCCCCTGGCAGTGGGTGCTGTGACGGTGATCAGCCCCCTGGAGCTGATCCGCACCAAGATGCAGTCGCGGCAGCTCAGCTACCGGGAGCTGGGCGTCTGCATCCAGTCGGCGGTGGCTCAGGACGGCTGGCTGTCCCTCTGGAGGGGCTGGGGACCCACCGTGCTGCGGGACGTCCCCTTCTCCGGTAGGGCTGCGGGGACACCGGGGGGCAGGGGGTGGCACGGGGGGGGGGGATGCCGGGTGATGCGGGGGCTTCACCTCTCCTCCCAGCTCTCTACTGGTTCAACTACGAGCTGGTGCGCGAGTGGCTCTGCGCCCAAGCCCGGCTGGATGAGGCCACCTTCATGATCAGCTTCGCCTCCGGGGCCATCTCCGGCACGGTGAGAAAGGGGTCTGGGGGCTGCGGCCCCCCCCAAGGGGAACGGGGGTGCAGTGGGTTGGGGCCGTGCCATGGGGACGGGGAGCTCAGCCCCGTCCGCTCGCCCCGCAGGTGGCCGCCGTGCTGACGCTGCCCTTCGACGTGGTGAAGACCCAGCGGCAGATCGAGCTGGGAGACAGCGAGCTGCATCCGGGTGAGGGGGCTTGCTGCGGGGTGGGGGGGACAGCGGGGAGCCCCCCAGCACCCCCTGACCCCCCGCTCCCCCTCTCCTCCCGCAGTCGCAGCCTCCAAGCCGTCATCCACCTGGCTGCTCATGCGCCGCATCCGCGCCGAGTCGGGCACGCGGGGGCTGTTTGCAGGTAAGGCTGTGACCCCCTGTCCCGGGGTTGGGGGGGGGGAATGGGTTTTTGGGGTGCCCTTGTGTCACCCCGGGGCTGACGGCGCTGTCCTTGCAGGGTTCCTGCCCCGCGTCATTAAGGTGGCGCCCGCCTGCGCCATCATGATCAGCACCTACGAGTTCGGCAAAACCTTCTTCCAGAAGCTGAACCAGGAGCGGCGGCTGCGGGGGTTGTAAAGGGGGGGACACGGACGGGGACCGTGGCCCATGGGACAAGGACACCCCCCCGGGCCGAGCCCAAGTGCCTTCCCGTGCGCTCCGCTCCCCGCCGGCCCCGTGGCGTGGACGCGGTCCCGGGGGCCACCCTGGCCCTGCCGTGCTGGGGGCACGGTGCCTGCTGGGACACTGGGGACGTGCCCCCCCCGGCCGTCCCTTAAGGCTGGACGGATGCTGCTGGATTCACTCACGGACTTCGGCGAGGTCGGGTGCCCCCAGCCTCCCGCCAAGCTCGGGGGCAGAAGCGGGGGCTCCGGCGTGGACCAAACCCCGGGGGCTGCCCCCCGGGCCTACCCCGTGCCCGGCCCTTCCCCACCAGTTACGCACAGCCTCCCCTCCTGCCCCTGCGTGCCACGGGGACACCTCGCAGCCCTGCCTATGGACCCCCCCGGCCCGCTCAGGACCCCCCTGTCCCTTGGTACACCTCGGGCTCGGACCCTGATGGGGACAAACCTCGCTGCTGCTCTGGGGGGGGCAGGCTCTGTCCCGTGCCCCGTCCCTTCACCGCGAGGACCTGCCCCACGCCGTGCCTGCTGCGGGTGCTGCCCGACCCCCTCCCGGTCCCCGGCTTGCCCTGGGTGCCTGGGGGGAGTTTCTCTTATTTTCTTAAATAAAACAAAATGGAATTTGTGTCTTAGGTCGCGGAGCCCTGCCCCTGTTCCCTGCAGGACTGCGTGCAGGGGGGGCATAGGAGGTGTCCTTGGGGATGACAGTCGTGTCCCTGCTGCCTGGGGACAGTGCTGTCACCCACCAGGGCAGTGATGGGGGGGTTATTTGGGGCATGGGGGCTCCCAGCACCCCCCTCATATCCCTTAGTGGGGTGTGGGGGGCACACAAGGCTCTTTTCCCCCTCCCAGCTGGCCGGGTGCTTGCATGGCTGCGTTTATTGATTCCTTTCGCTCCAACAAGGCAAGCTGGGGCTGAACCAAAACCCAAAAACACCCCAAACAACCCAAAACCCGGGGGGAATGGGGAGGGAAGGAGGGGGGGGGTCCGATCGCTGTTGCGGGGATGCGGCTGCAAGGAGGGATGGGTGGTCCCATGGGTGCTGAGGCAGGGGGCTGCTGGACGAAGCCCGGCTGGAAGAGCTGCGCCCTGAGCCCTTGGGATGGCAACGGGGCCGTGCCCGGACCCTCGCCCCCGCAGGGGGGGTTCACCCCAAGCCCCCCTCCTGCACCCCGCAGCACAACCCTGGTGTCCCCGCAGTTCGTCACCTCCTCCCCAGCTCGGATGGACAGGGGGAAGGGGGGGGGGGACACACACGGACACGTCCCGGTCCCGTTCCGGCATCCCCATCCCAACGGGTCCACGTCTCCAGCCGGGGTCCGGGCTGGGGGTCCGACGCGCAGCCGAGGCGGGGTGCAGAGAAAAGGGGGGAGGACGCCGTCCCCGGCCTCCCCGGTGGGTTGGGCGAGTCCCTCGTCCTCCGTCGGTCCCAGGGTGGAAGGGGACGAGCTCAGTCCTCGGCGGCGGCGCTGGGCGAGGGGGCCGGGGGTCTCAGCTGGGGCTGCGGGTCGGGCTGGCTTCGTTGCTGTCGCTCACCAGGCACTCGTTGGACTTGAGGCTGGCCAGGGACTTGCAGCTGGGCAGGGAGGCCAGGGAGCCGCAGAGCCCCAGCATGGAGGGCGTGGGGTCCTTCCCTGCGGGGGCACAGAGCGGGCGTCGCGGGGGCTGCCGACGGGGACCACCACCCCTCCGGGACCGCTGGGGTGGCCTGGGGACCCCGGGGCTGTGTGGGCAGCATCCCTAGCTTTGGGGGGGGGGGGGGTGTCGAGGGCAGGAGGGGCCCCGTGCAGCACCCCACTGGGGTGGGCGAAGGGGGGGGGGGTCTTACCCAAGGGCCCCCAGGGCTCGCCTTCGCGCTTGCCCTCGCCCAGGCGCTGGGAGTCGGAGCTGAGGCTGTTCTCGGCCGAGAGCTGGTCGGTGCTCACGAAGCTGTGCCTGCGGAGGGACGGCGCTCAGCCCCCGTCCCCCCCCCTCCCCGGGGCCGGATGGGGCGCGGGTCGGGCGGCTGTGCCCCCCCCCCCGGGGGTTACCTCCTGTAGAGCTTGCCATCCGAGCCGCTCTCGTTGCCGTTGAGCGTCCCCAGCGAGGGCCATTGGTTGACCAGGGGCGTCACCATCTCCTTGGAGAGCTGCGCCAGCTGCGTGTTCTCGCAGGGGATCAGCCCCGTCCTGCGGCACACGCGGGCATCAGCACGCGGAGCAGCCGCAGGCGCTGGGCACCCACCACCCATCATGTCCCACGGGGCACTGGGGGCACACCACGTCCTACAGGGCGTATGGGGCACTGGGGACTCACCATGTCCTACAGGATTTATGGGGCATTGGGGGCCCACCATGTCCTTTAAGATGTATGGAGCACTAGGGACCCACCACATCCTACAGGGAGTATGGGGCACTACCACGTCCTACAGGACATACGGAGCACTAGGGACTCACCACATCCTACAGGATGTATGGAGCACTGTGGGCACACCATGTCCTACAGGATGTATGGAGCACTAGGGACCCCCTAGGGACATACAGAGCACTACAGACCCACCATGTCCTATGAGATGTGTATGGGACACTGGAGATCTACCACGTCCTACAGGACATATGGAGCACTAGGGACCCACCATGTCCTACAGGATGGATGGGACACCGGGGATCTACCATGTCCTGGAGGACATATAGGGCACTAGGGACCTAACACTTCCTATAGGATGTATGGAACACTGGGGATCTGCAATGTCCTACAGGACATTTAGGGCATTAGGGCCCCACCACGTCCCACAGGACATATGGAGCACTGTGGACTCACCATGTCCTATGGGGCATATGGGACACTGGAGGCCCACCACATCCCACAAGGCACATGGAGCGCCTGGGACCATCCATACAACACGTCCCAGAGAACATATGGGACACTGGGGGCCCACCATGTCCTACAGGACACATGGAGCACAGTGCAGTCACCAGGTCCTACAGAACATACAGGGCACTGGGAACACACAACATACTACGGGACATATAGGGCACTAGGAACCAACCATGTCCTATGGGACATATGGAGCACTGTGGACCCACCACGTCCTACAGAACATATAGGGCACTGGGAACCCACTACATCCTACAGGACGCATGGAGCACAGTGCTCACCATGTCCTACAGGACATACAGGAGGATGGGGACCCACCACATCCTCCAGGGCACATGGAGCACCCAGGCACTGGGTGCGTACAGGATGCCAGGTCCCCACCACCAACCCGGATCCTGTGGGGCCAGACCCAGCAGCAGCTGGGGGTCCAGTATGGGGCAGTTATGGGTCCAGTATGGGGCTGGTATGGGGCCGCACTCACAGCTGCTCCTGCAGCTCCAGGATGACGCCCTCCAGCTCCCTCTTCTCCAGCTGGTTCTGCACCATCACCTCCTCCAGCCGCAGCTTCAGCCGCTTGTTCTCCGCCTCCAGGTCCTTCAGCTGCGACTCCCGCAGCCGCACCAGCTCCTCCAGGTACCCCTGCGCGAGGCCACCATCAGCGGTGCCACGAGGCCCCCAGCACCATGCCGGGGGTGCTCAGATCCCATCAGGATCAGGACCCAACCAGCGCCATGCCAGGGGTGCTCACAGCATTCCACAGGGATCGGGATGCAGCCATCTCAGAGCATCCCATAAGGATCAGGACCCATCCGTCCCCATCCGTGACCCCCATGCCCCCCGTCCCCTCTCCTCCTCCCCGGTACCTTTTGGGCGTAAACGATGCGAAATTTCTGCTCCATCTTGCGCCACTTGTTGTACCAGCTGTCCTCGTCGGTGACCAGCGGCAGGTAGGGGTGGTCGGGGGAGCTGTCCTCGCTCGTGCTGCTCTCCACGCTGCCCCGCTCCTCTTCCTCGCTCAGGTAGTCGTAGCTGGGGGGGGGACACAGGGGGCTCAGAGGGGGGCGGGCATGGGGCGAGGGGACCACGGAGAGGGGCAGGGGCTGCTCTTACCTCTGCGTGAACTTCAGGTAGGGCGTGTAGTCGATGACCACCGGCGTCTTGCCGTCCATCACTTCGCCCTTCAGGCAGAAGCTGGGCCGGGGGGGGGACATGGGGAGGAAGCAGAGGGTGAGGGGAGCCCTGGGGAGGGGGCGTTGTCGGGGGGGGACATCGCCCGCGTCCTACCTGAAGTCGATGGCGCCGAGCCCGATGAGCATCCCGGTGAGCACCGTGGACTCCTCCCGCAGCATGATGGCCCCGTCGTCGTAAAAGCGCCTGCGGGGACCAGAGGCTGGGTGGGCAGGCAGGGGGGGGATGGGGGGGGAGGGAAACCCCCCCAAAAATTCCTCGTTGTGCCCACCCCACGTGCGGCGCTCACCTGGTGGTCCGCGTGTCGCGCAGGGCGGTGGAGATGTACTCGGACATGCGCTTCTCCATCAGCGCCACGCGGATCCATGCCCGGCCCTGCAAGGCAGCCCTGAGCGGGGTGCTGCTGCATGCTGCGCCCCCAAACCCTGCTCCGTGCCCCCCCCCCCCTCGTCCTGGGGGGCAGGGGTGGTCCCCGCTCCTGTTTCAGCCCAGGGATCCCCTCCTGGTGAATTCGTGCAGGTCTGCTGGGGGGAGATGGGGGGCTGGGGATGTGGGAGGGCAGGGAGAGGGGATGGGATGGGGATGGGGATGGGGATGGGATGGGGACAGGGATGGGATGGGATGGGGTGGGGATGGGTGGGATGGGATGGGATGGGATGGGATGGGATGGGATGGGATGGGATGGGATGGGATGGGATGGAATGGGAACCGGGATGGGGATGGGGATGGGGATGGGATGGGATGGGATGGGATGGGATGGGATGGGGATGGGGATGGGGATGGGACGGGACGGGACAGGACGGGACGGGATGGGATGGGGATTGAGATGGGGACAGGGACAGGGCTGGGGCTGGCCCCATCCTGACCTTGGCCCTGGAGGTGCTGATGTTCTCCATGTTCTCGATGCTGCTGACGCAGTTGTTGGGGACCTTGCTGCAGGCCAGCCGGATGTAGTCCCAGAAGCCGCGCTGCCCATCCGAGCTGAACCAGCTGACGGGGCCTGCGGGGACGGGGCCGATTTGGGGCTGCCCCACCAGCACACCCGGCCCCAGCGGCCCCGAGCCCTGCACCCCGCACACGACAGCCGCGTGTCCCCACCCGGCGCTTGGCACGGGGACGGGGACAGGGCTGGGGACGCGCGAGGGTCCCCGCGGTACCTTTAAAGCGGTGGCTGAGGATCTGCTCGAGGATGGCGGCGAAGTTGACGAACTCCTCGGAGGAGTCGTCGATGGGCTCCGCCGTGTATTTCTCCAGCAGGGTCTTCACCGAGAACCTGGCAGGGGACACACACACACGGGTGTCATGGGGTGGGGGGGGACGGGGCTGCGACGGGGCTAAAACTCCCCGGTGCCCTGCCAGGCCACGCGTTTTCAGCCCCAAAGCCCTTTTTCCCATGATTCCTCCCCAAAATGGGGCTCGCATCTCTGCGTGGGCACAGGCGCAGCACCGTCTGTCTCCGCTTTGGCTCGAGCATCCAAACCCCAACCCATAACACCCCAAACCCAGCCGATGGCACCCAAACCCCAAGCGACGGCGCTGGGCACGCCGCGTGCCCCCGCACCGCGTCCACCTGCAGCGGGGAGGGGACGCCCGGAGGGGGAGGACGGCTCCGTCCCTGCCAAACCCTGCAGGACGCGCGGCTCCTCGTCCCCACGTCCCCGGGGAGCCCACGGGGCGGCCGCCGCTGCCCCTCGGCGCGAGAGGCCAGGAAGGGCGAACAAAGGCCCCCTTCCTCCCCGGCCGCGCGCGGGCGGTGATGGCTTCCCCTTCCGCCGGCCGCTTGGCCGCGGGGAAGGCCGAGGCCTGGCCCAGGCCGGAGGATCGGGCCCGTGGAGGCCGGGGATGGGGAGGATGCCGGGGGGCAACGCGGGGGGCAGGGGGTGGGAGCGCCGGGGGGGTTGGCTGTGGGGCTGGAGGGGGCTGGAGGGACCCCGTGGTGTGGCCACAGAGGTGGAGACCCCCTCCCCGGTGTCACTGGGGAGAGGGGGGTGCCCTGTGTGATCTGGGGGGGGGTGTTCAGGGGGTTCCTATATTATGGGGGTGCTGGAGGTGCCCCCGTGTTGATGTGAGAGGTTTTGGGGGCTCCCCAGACCCCGACATCAGCACCAGGGGGGCAGGGGGCAGGGTGACCCCAAGCCCGAGTGGGGGGGGGGGGGGGGGG
>JAACYP010015487.1:0-22789 GCA_011076525.1 Nettapus auritus | reverse complement strand
CTGGCGTACTGGTTGGATAGCTTTTGCAACATAGGTTTGGCACACGGTTGGGGAGTTTTTCATGCCTTGTGGTAGTATGGTCCAATTATATTGGTCCATAGGCTCCTTCCTATTGATCTTTAGGTGAGGGTAATCCTGGCTGCAAGGAGCCCATGTCCTCGATCACTGCGTTGATTCATCGCAAATCATGCAGTAGTCTCCATTTCCCGCTCTTCTTCTTGATGACAAATACTGGTGAAATCCATGGGCTGTTTGTCAGAATAATATGTCCTTGTTGGAGTTGTTCTTGAACCAACTCCTGCAGCGCCGCGACCTTCTCTCTTGTAAGTGGCCATTGATCCACCCATACCGGTGATTCCCTTTTCCATGTGAGACGGAGTGTTGGTTGCTCATCAAGGCCACTACTGAAAATTTTCAGGGGAGGAGATGGTGAATTTATATTGTCCCATCACATCTCGCCCCATCAGGCTGATGGGGATATTAGCAATGTAAGGGCGTACTGTGCACATAGTACCTTCTTGGGTTTTTATAGTAAGCGTCGTGGCACTCTGAAAGGTGCTTGACATTCCTCCCACTCCAACCAATCTGCCTGAGGGAGTTGTCATGGGCCAAGCAGAGGGCCAGTCTTTAATGGCAATGACGGTAACGTCCGCTCCAGTGTCCACCAGCATCTTGCATTGACTGGAGGGTGGGTGCTCAGAATTATTCCAAAGGGTAACAGTAAGCGTTGGCCAATGCTGTGCTATGTTGGCGGCCCCAAACACCTCGGGGAACCCGGTTGACCCGAATCCTGCCGCTCCCCTGATAGCATCCACAGCCTTTGGTACTACTGCTCGGAAAAGAATCAATTGAGCAATTCTAGTTCCCTTTGGTATTGACAATGGTGGAGACGGTGTCCAAGCCATAGCTTGGATTTATTTTATTATAGTCCATTATAGTCGGCATCAATTATCCCCGTCAAAACAAACAATCCGGTCAAAGTTGTACTTGATCGTCCCAGCAGCAATGCACTACAGTCATTCCCAATTGGTCCTTTGACGTTCAATGGAATTTTATGAACGTGAGTACCCCACAAGGTGGCGTCTGTTACTTGGAGACATCCACTCCGGCACTCCCTCTGGTTCTTGCTCAGAGGGTGTTCACGGTGGTAACCGTGGCAACGGGGCAGTAGGTGGTGCTGGACCCTGCGTCAGCATTACATTTGGAGCCCTCCCTTGTGGGAGGTTCCTCCTTTGACCGGGAGGCGGGGGTGCTTGTGTCGTCGCGCGGCCCCGCCCCGCGCTCCTCTTCCCGTTTCCCTGCCGCGGCAGCAAAGGCTGTCCTTCCGCGTTGTATTTAGAGCGGCATTGGCTCTCCCAGTGGCGTCCCCTCCCACATCCGGGACACAAAGTGGGCGGGACTGGGGGTGAGCTGCCCCTCCACCCCCGCCAGGAGCATGCGCAGACTATGTGGCTCGGGTCTCCACACCGATAGCATTTTTTCTGACCCTGGGGGTCCTGACTGATGGTTAGTGCTGTTGCAAAAGCGGACGCCAGCGATTCGGTATGATGTTCGATAGAGCCCACTCGGTTACACGCCTCTATCATCTGAACTATTGTTGCATTCACGGGCAGAGCATGTAGCAGCTTTTTACAGTCGGTGTTTGCGTTTTCTACCGCTAGCCTTTGTAGCAAGGCATCTTTTGCTTCCCGATTGTCAATCTGCTTATCTAGCGCATCGCCGATCAATAAACTGCATGTATGTTTCAGACACCCGTTGCTGGAACTTTGTAAAGGGCTGTGTGGGCTTTCCGGTCTCTGGAATTCTTAACATTGCCTGGAGGGCTAGGGTCGAGGTCATCCGGTGGATGCTTGGATCTAGATTCACCTGAAGGCACGGATTCACCATTGGGTCTGTACCCATCAGTTTAGTGGGTTTACGTAGCAGGGGGCCATAGGGGTGGCTTCTGTGAGAAGGATCTAGAACTGCCCCATGTTTGGTAAGGGCCCCACTGCTGACCAGAGCTGAGCCAATAAGCGATCTTGTTTTGCGCCTCTATGAAAGCATATTTAAGACAGGAAAAAAAAACGCTGCGTCACACAGCAGCTGGGAGAGTGAGAGGAGTGAGGAACAGCCTTGCAGGCGCCAAGGTGAGTGAAGAAGGAGGGGGAGAGGTGCTCTAAGCGCCAGAGCAGAAGTCCCCTGTGACCTGTGGTGAGGACCATGGTGAAGCAGGCTGTCCCCCTGCAGCCCGTGGAGTACCACGGTGGAGCAGGGTTCCACGCTGCAGCCCGTGGAGGAGACCATGGTGGAGCAGGTGGACCTGCACGGATGGAGGCTGAGGCCTCTGGAAGACCCCTGCCGGAGCAGATTCCGGGCCGGACCTGTAGCCCGTGGAGAGGAGCCCACGCAGGAGCAGGTGACCTGGCAGGAGCTGCTGCCCGTGGGGGATCCAGGTTGGAGCAGTTTGCTCCCGAGGGATGGACCCGTGGTACAGACCCATATCTGGAGCAGTTTTTGAAGAGCTGCTGCCTGTGGGCAGCCCACGCCGGATCAGTTCAGCAAGGACTGCATCCCGTGGGAGGGACCCCACAGCACAGGGGACGAGAGTGACCGAGAAGGAGTGGCAGAGAAGAAGCACTATAGACTGACCATAACCCCCATTCCCCCGTTCCCCTGCGCCGCTCAGGGGGGAGGAGGTGGAAGAGGGTGGATGGGGGGGAAGGTGCTTTTGGTTTCTTTCATTTGTTTCTCACTTCTCTAGCTTGTTAGTAATAGATAATAAATCTTTCTCTCTATGCTGAGTCTGTTTTGCCCGTCACAATAATTACTGCATGATCTCCCTGTCCTTATCTCAACCTTTGATCCCTTTTCATCATATTTTCTCCCCATTCCTCTTTGAGGAGGGGGAGTGAGAGAGCGGTTGTGGTGGAGCTCGGCCGCCCACTCGAGTAAAATCACCACAATCCGTTGAGGTATACCGGCTCTGAAAAGCAGATCCCACAGCTGCCTTTCTAAATTTTGGAGTGCTGCGTGTTCGCACAACTCTCTCCATTTCTGTTCCCATAATAAGTTTTGTGTCAGAGTTAATATCATCATCGCCACTTGTATGTCAAAGGGGGTTAAAAGCTGTCCCGTCATGACATTCTCCAGCAGGGACTGCGTAAACAGGGCTGATAACCCATAAGTGGTCACCGTCTTATGTAGTTCTTTAATAAGCTCCCACTGGAAGGGGTGCCAGTCATTTTGCCCACGATCCCAAACTTGGACTGGAAAAGAGAGCTCTACGCACACACCCCCCCCTTTATTGCTTCTCTCTGAAGTTGTTTCCAACGATCTTGGGGGTCAGAGGGATCCCCCGCGGGTGGCGCTGCTGGCCCTGTGGGCGGTGGCAGCGGTGCACTGACGGCCGCTGAGATATTGTCTCCACCTCTGTTCCCAAGTCTATCAGGTTTACGTCCTCCGGTGGTACGCAGTCACTGCTTTTTTTTTTTTCACCCACCTGCGTAGCCTGAGTGGCCGCTGTTGATTCCCTTTTTTCCGCTTGCCGTGATCTCAACGTCTGAATTATTAAGTGCCAGGTCATTGCCACCTCAACAGCTGTTAGATCTCCCCGCGAAACAGCGTCCCACACAGTTGTTCCCGCGTTCTCCCAAGTATTCACATCAAACGCCACCAAAGCTGTTATCGGGGCCCCGTTCTTTCGTAAGAAATTTAGCAATCGTTTCACTTTATGCGGGTCATATTTCACTCCTCTTTTTTACCAAGAGTTGATTCAATAGCTTAACTATCACCTCATCCTCGCCTCCTCCTCGGCCGGATAGATTAGCTCCCATTGTTAATGCCCCAGCTGCTCACCTGCTTCTCGAGGTGATGTCCCAGGATTAAAGGCGCAGTCCCGCTATCTGCTTGAGTCGTTCGGCTGGGGTCTCTTCAGACGCTTCTCTCAGCGTTGCTCTCTTCCCAATCACGTCGCAGTCACCATTTGAAGGGATGAAAGACACGGACCCCTGGTAGCTCTTGAACAGAAGGCCTTTATTGCCCTTTTTTCTCCACTACATATACTTTCCCTGTAACCCCATGCGCTGTCCACGTGCCCAAATCGGTCCTACAATTGGTTAGAGACCCTCAGACAGGCACCTCAAGCCAGCCAGCAATTGGCCACTGTGCAAAGCTCATCTTTAACATTGTAGCCAAGTTAATTTATCTCGACCTTGCTCAAGTTTTTGTTTCTAACGCTTATTTCTTCATTATCTCTAATTCAGGGACGTGTGTGTCCTGGTTTCAGTTAGGACAGTTTCCTCCTAGTAGCTGGTGGAATGCTGTGTTTTGGATTAGGATGAGAAGAGTGCTGATAACATGCCGATGTTTTGGTTGTTGCAGAGCAGTGCTTGTACCAAGCCAAGGACTTTTCAGTTCCTCGCTCTGTCCTGCCAGCGGGCAGGCTGGGGGTGCAGCAAGAGCTGGGAGGGGACAGACCCAGGACAGCTGACCCAAACTGGCCAAAGGAGTATTCCATACCATCTGACGTCATGCTAAACAATATATAGGGGTAGCTAGCCGGGTTGGGGGGGCCGGCTGCTCGGGATAGACTGGGCATTGGTCAGCGGGTGGTGAGCAATTGCATTGTGCATCACTTGTTTCATATACACTATTATTATTATTATTATTGTTTCCTATCTTAATAAACTGTCTCTATCTCAACTCTCGTTTCACCTTTCCGTTTCTCTCCCCCATCCCAGAGAGGGAGGGGGGAGGGTGAGCGAACGACTGTGTGGTGTTAAGCTGCCGGCCGGGTTAAACCACAACAGTCTTTTTGGCGCCCAACGTGGGGCTCAAACCCATGAAGGGTTGAGATAACGACAGATCTGATCAGAGTGTGTTAAACTAAAACTGACCTGCTTAATAGTTGCTAGTCACAATGTTGATTGCTTTAATCTCGCGTCTGCCGCGCCTGTATTCCAAACTGTGTTTTATTGTACGTTACCTCCTGTATGTGATCCCTGTCGTGCTGTTTATCCTTTCCGGGCCCTGGTTTAAGATCGTTACAGTACTGTGCTGTGTAGCAATAGCTTATGAAACGATACAATATCTGGTCATGACTCTAACCTGGTACTTGTACTCAGCACTGTCATCGACTCTGTGCTTTGGAAGCCATATCTCGGGAACTATTAGCAATTACACCTATTGCCTTTTTTCATCAGGGAGCCAGTCTGTGGAGGGGATGGGGGAAGATACTTTTTCCTACTTGTTCACTTCCCTTTTCTCCTTCACCACCCTCTTATCCTCCAAGCTAGTTACGATAGTTCTCCAAGATGTTGAATATCCTTGGGATACTCAGACCAGTATGGTCTTGTTGTTATGTCTACTGAATATGTTTCAGGTTTTGCTTAAGGTTAAACAACTACTTAGAAAACTCGTTCAGAGATCCGTCCTGAGGCAAGATAGTGGTGAGTGGCAGGGAGTGTGGGAGGATATGGGCAAGCATCTAGAGCAGTGGGCACCTCCGATGTTTTGGAAATTCACCCCTGAACAACTGCAAAACCCTAAAAAATTGGTAAAATGCTTGAAAAAAAGGTGTAATGACTCTGGCAGTTCCAAAGTGACACAACTCTCTATAACGTGCTGGGGTCTGGCCTATGCTTATCGAGCTGCAATTGATGCTACTATCAACCCAGTTCCAGCCCCTGCAGCCGCTCCAGCTCCAGCCCCTGCAGCCGCTCCAGCTCCAGCTCTAGCCCCTGCAGCCGCTCCAGCTCCAGCTCCAGCCCCTGCAGCTGCTCCAGCTCCAGCCCCTGCAGCCGCTCCAGTTCCAGCTCCAGCCCCTGCAGCCGCTCCAGCTCCAGCTCCAGCCCCTGCAGCCGCTCCAGCTCCAGTTTCTGCAACCGCTACAGTTCCAGCTCCTGCAGCTGCTCCAGTTCCAGCCCCTGCGGCCACTCCATCCCCTGCAGCTGCTCCAGCTCCGGCTTCTGTGACTGCTCCAGTTCCGGCTTCTGTAACTGCTCCAGTTCCGGCTTCTGCAACTGCTCCAGTTCCAGCCCCTGCTCCAGCTCCTGCTCCAGCTCCTGCAGCCGCTCCAGCTCCTGCAGCTGCTCCAGCTCCTGTTGCTGCTCCAGCTCCAGCTCCTGCGGTTGCTCCAGCTCCTGGGCCAGAGAAACGAGCTGTAGCCGTTCAAGTTGCACCTGCAGAGGGAAATCCAGCCCCAGTGGTAGACCCTATGGCTGGGCCAGAGAAACAAGCTATAGCAGTGCACGTTGCCCCTGTGACCAAGGTGAAAAAATGGTACAGAGACTCAGGTCGCTTAGAACGCAGAGAGTCTTCTGCTGGGTCTAGGTGTAGAGAAGACGAGGCTGGGCCATCCAGGGAGCAAGAGGATGAAGATGAAGATGTATCAAAAATAGCAGTATCTACCCGAGACCTAGGCGAGCGTGAGCTACGAGACGTGCGAAGAGATTTCAGCCGCTCTATAGGTGAGCAGCTTGTCACCTGGCTGCTCCGGTGCTGGGACACTGGAGCCGAGAGTGTGGAGTTAGATAGAAGTGAAGCCAAGCGGCTGGGATCCCTTGCTAGAGATGCAGGCATTGACAAAGCAATTGGAAACAGAGTACGATCTTACAGCCTCTGGAAGCGTCTCCTGTCAGCTGTGAGGGAAAGGTATCCCTACAAGGAAGAAATTGTATCTCATCCAGGCAAGTGGACCACTATGGAGAAGGGAATCCAGTACCTGAGGGAATTAGCAGTACGGGAGGTGATTTATGAGGACCTAGACAACGAACAAATATCCTTAGACCCAGATGACGTCAGGTGTACCCGACCCATGTAGCGGAAGTTTGTACGGAGTGCACCGTCATCATATGCCAACTCATTGGCGGTAATGACCTGGAGAGAACGTGACGAACCCACAGTGTATGAAGTGGCTAGACAACTCCGGCGGTATGAAGAAAGTCTCTCCTCTTCCTTACAGGCCTGTGTCTCGGCTGTGGAGAAACTTTCTGAAAGTGTCCATCAACTAAAAGAGAATACTTTGGATAAACTTTCTGAAAAGGTCCACCAACTTGAAGGGAGATTATTTTGCTCCCCACCTGAACGAACCAGTGTCCACCAATTAAAAGAGAATACTTTGGAGAAACTTTCTGAAGAGGTCCACCAACTTAAAGAGAGATTATTTTCCTCCCCACCTGTACAAACCAGTGTTTCAGCTATCAGGGGTAAGCGTTCATCCGCGCAAGGAAGACGATACGGTGGGTACACACCCCGTGCCACCCTGTGGTTTTACCTACGTGACCACGGAGAGGACATGAGGAAATGGGATGGAAAATCTACTGCGACCCTAGAGGCACGGGTACGTGAGTTGCAAAAGAAAACAACTGGGAAAAAGGAGTTCTCTCAAAAGTTTGCTGCTCCAACTTCCAGTAGGCAGTCCTTTAAATACAGAAGCGAAGATTCTGACCAGGACTAGAGGGGCCCTGCCTCCAGCCAGGGGGAGGAAAGGGATAATCGAGTTTATTGGACTGTGTGGATCTGATGGCCTGGCACGTCAGATGCACAGAAGTATAAAGCTTTAGTAGACACCGGTGCACAATGTACTCTAATGCCATCAATCTATAAAGGGACAGAACCCATCTGTATCTCTGGAGTGACAGGAGGATCCCAAGAGCTAACTGTATTGGAAGCTGAAGTGAGTCTAACTGGGAATGAGTGGCAAAAGCATCCCATTGTGACTGGCCCAGAGGCTCCATGCATCCTTGGCATAGACTACCTCAAGAGAGGGTACTTCAAGGATCCAAAAGGGTACCGGTGGGCTTTTGGCATAGCTGCCTTAGAGAAAGAGGGTACTAAACAGCTGTCCACCTTGCCTGGTCTCTCAGAGGATCCTTCTGTGGTGGGGTTGCTGAGGGTCGAAGAACAGCAAGTGCCAATTGCTACCACAACTGTGCACCGGCGACAATATCGCACTAATCGAGACTCCCTGATTCCCATCCATAAGTTAATTCGTCAGCTGGAGAGCCAAGGAGTGATCAGCAAAACTCATTCACCTTTTAATAGTCCCATATGGCCAGTGCGAAAGTCTAATGGTGAGTGGAGACTAACAGTGGACTATCGTGGCCTGAACGAAGTGATGCCACCACTGAGCGCTGCAGTGCCGGACATGCTAGAACTCCAGTATGAACTGGAATCAAAGGCAGCCAAGTGGTACGCCACAATTGATATCGCTAATGCATTCTTCTCCATCCCTCTAGCAGCAGAGTGCAGGCCACAGTTTGCTTTCACTTGGAGGGGTGTCCAGTACACCTGGAATCGACTGCCCCAGGGGTGGAAACACAGCCCTACCATTTGCCATGGACTGATCCAGTCTGCGCTGGAGCAGGGGGAAGCTCCTGAACACCTGCAGTACATCGATGACATCATTGTGTGGGGTGACACAGCAGAGGAAGTTTTTGAGAAAGGGAAGAAAATAGTCCAAATCCTTCTGAAGGCCGGTTTTGCCATAAAACAAAACAAAGTTAAAGGACCTGCACGAGTGATCCAGTTTTTAGGAATAAAATGGCAGGATGGACGTCGTCAAATCCCAATGGATGTGATCAACAAAATAACAGCTATGTCTCCACCAACTAGCAAAAAAGAAACACAAACTTTCCTAGGTGTCGTGGGGTTTTGGAGAATGCACATTCCAAATTACAGTCTGATTGTAAACCCGCTCTACCAAGTAACCCGTAAGAAGAACGATTTTGAATGGGGCCCTGAGCAACGACAAGCCTTTGAACAAATTAAGCAGGAAATAGTTCATGCAGTAGCCCTTGGGCCAGTCCGAACAGGACCAGATGTAATGAATGTGCTCTACACCGCAGCCGGGGAGAATGGCCCCACCTGGAGCCTCTGGCAGAAGGAACCTGGGGAAACTCGAGGTCGACCCCTAGGGTTCTGGAGTCGGGGATACAGAGGATCTGAGGCCCACTACACTCCAACTGAAAAGGAAATATTGGCAGCATATGAAGGAGTTCGATCTGCTTCAGAAGTGATCGGTACTGAAGCACAGCTCCTCCTGGCACCCCGACTGCCAGTCCTGGGCTGGATGTTCAAAGGAAGGGTCCCCTCTACACATCATGCAACTGATGCTACATGGAGCAAGTGGGTTGCACTGATTACTCAGCGGGCTCGAATAGGAAACCCCAGTCGCCCAGGAATCTTGGAAGTTATTATGGACTGGCCAGAAGGCAAATACTTTGGGATATCACCAGAAGAGGAAGTGGTCCGTGCTGATGAAGCCCCACTGTACAACAAGCTACCAGAAGATGAGAAGAGATATGCTCTGTTCACTGATGGGTCCTGTCGTATTGTGGGAAAGCATCGGAGATGGAAAGCTGCTGTATGGAGTCCTACACGACAAGTTGCTGAAGCTACTGAGGGAGAAGGTGAATCGAGTCAGTTTGCAGAAGTGAAAGCCATCCAACTGGCTTTAGATATTGCTGAACGAGAAAAATGGCCAGTTCTCTACCTTTATACTGATTCATGGATGGTAGCAAATGCCCTGTGGGGGTGGTTACAACAATGGAAGCAGAACAACTGGCAGCGCAGAGGTAAACCCATCTGGGCTGCGGCGTTGTGGCAAGATATTGCTGCCCGGGTAGGGAACCTAGTTGTAAAGGTACGCCATGTAGATGCTCATGTGCCCAAGAATCGGGCTACTGAAGAACATCAAAACAACCAGCAAGTGGATCAGGCTGCTAAGATCGAAGTGGCTCAGGTGGACCTGGACTGGCAACATAAAGGTGAATTATTTATAGCCCGATGGGCCCATGACACCTCAGGCCATCAAGGCAGAGATGCAACATACAGATGGGCTCGTGATCGAGGGGTGGACCTGACCATGGACGCTATAGCACAGGTTATTCATGATTGTGAAACATGTGCCGCAATCAAGCAAGCCAAACGGTCAAAGCCTCTCTGGTACGGAGGACGATGGCTGAAATATAAATATGGAGAGGCCTGGCAGATTGATTACATCACACTCCCTCAAACCCGCAATGGCAAGCGCCACGTCCTTACAATGGTGGAAGCAACCACCGGATGGCTGGAAACATATCCTGTGCCCCATGCCACCGCCCGGAACACTATCCTGGGCCTTGAAAAACAAGTCCTATGGCGACATGGCACCCCAGAAAGAATTGAGTCAGACAACGGGACTCATTTCCGAAACAACCTTATAGACACTTGGGCCAAAGAACATGGTATTGAATGGGTATATCACATTCCTTATCATGCACCAGCCTCCGGGAAAGTTGAGCGATATAATGGACTGTTAAAGACTACACTGAAAACAATGGGTGCTGGGACATTCAGAAATTGGGACACACATTTGGCAAAGGCCACCTGGTTAGTCAATACTAGGGGATCTGCTAACCGAGCTGGACCTGCCCAATCAAACCTGTTACGTACTGTAGAAGGGGATAAAGTTCCTGTAGTGCATATAAGAAACATGCTGGGAAAGACAGTCTGGGCTACTCCTGCCTCAGGAAAAGGCAAACCCATTCGCGGGATTGCTTTTGCTCAGGGACCTGGATGCACTTGTTGGGTAATGCAAAAAAATGGGGAGGTCCGATGTGTACCTCAAGGGGATTTAATACTGGGTGAAAATAGCCCATGAGCTGAATTGTATTATATTAATTACTGTATAATACTGTATGTCATCACTACCATGATTGCTATATACCATAGATGAAAATGGTGATTAATTAAAATGTATTGAAAAGAGTGTAACCTCAGCATGACATAAATGGTATGGAATAAGGGGTGGATATGTCCTGGTTTCAGTTAGGACAGTTTCCTCCTAGTAGCTGGTGGAATGCTGTGTTTTGGATTAGGATGGGAAGAATGCTGATAACATGCCGATGTTTTGGTTGTTGCAGAGCAGTGCTTGTACCAAGCCAAGGACTTTTCAGCTCCTCGCTCTGTCCTGCCAGCGGGCAGGCTGGGGGTGCAGCAAGAGCTGGGAGGGGACAGACCCAGGACAGCTGACCCAAACTGGCCAAAGGAGTATTCCATACCATCTGACGTCATGCTAAACAATATATAGGGGTAGCTAGCCGGGTTGGGGGGGCCGGCTGCTCGGGATAGACTGGGCATCGGTCAGCGGGTGGTGAGCAATTGCATTGTGCATCACTTGTTTCATATACACTATTATTATTATTATTATTATTGTTTCCTATCTTAATAAACTGTCTCTATCTCAACTCTCGTTTCACCTTTCCGTTTCTCTCCCCCATCCCAGAGAGGGAGGGGGGAGGGTGAGCGAACGACTGTGTGGTGTTAAGCTGCCGGCCGGGTTAAACCACAACAGTGTGAAACAGCGCAAAGCCACCTTCAAGTTCCTTTCCCACAAGCGAGTCTTGCTGATCACTCCTTGGCTCTCCAGCCGATGAACCAACTCATGCATGGGAATCAGGGAGTCTCGGTTGGTACGATATTGCTGCCGGTACACCATTGTGGTAGCGATTGGCAACTGCTGTTCTTTGACCCTCAGCAATCCTACAACAGAAGGGTCTTCTCAGAGGCTGGGCAGGGTAGACAGCTGCTTCATATTTGTTGTACTCAAGGCAGCTATGCCAAAAGCCCACCGGTACGTTTTTGAGTCCTTGAAGTACCCTCTCCTAAGGTAGTCTATGCCAAGGATGCACAGAGCCTCTGGGCCAGTCACGATGGGGTGCTTTTGCCACTCATTCCCAGTTAGGCTCACTTCATCCTCCAATACAATTAGCCGTTGGGATCCCCATGTCACTCCAGATATGCAGATGAGTTCTGCCCCTTGGTAGCCTGATGGCATTAGGGTACACTGTGCGCCATTGTGCACTAGAGCTTTGCTTTCCTGCAGTTCCAATGTGCCAGGCTATTGGATCCACACAGGCCAATAAATCCGGTTGTGCCTCTCCTCTACCTGGCCAGAGGCAGAGCTCCTCTAGTCCTGGTTGGAATATCTGTCACTTAATTTTTGCAAATGCGAAGCAGAGGTCCCTCCATCAGGGTCAAGGGTAACATCATCCTTTCTACTCCCTCTGGGGAACTGCCCAACAGAAATTGGAGCAGCATTTTTCCTAGGAGATCCCCTTTTTGCTGTTGTATTTCCTTCCCATTCACATACTCGAGCTGGTGGGGTCGAGGTAGGTTAGCCATCCCACTTCCTCATATCTTTCCTGCAGTCACACAGATAAAACCACAAGGTGCCATGTGGTGTGCGTCCCAGGTACTCTCTCCCTCGAGCAGGAAAATGACTCTTAATGGCTGAGATACTGGTCCATCTCGATGAGGAGGAAGATATATGTTCTTCAAGGTGTTGGACCTCTTGGGACAGTTTCTCCATAGCCGAGATGCAGGCTCGTAGTGGGGCAGAGTTATTTTCTTCATATTGCTGAAGCTGGTTGGACATAGCATCCACTGTTGGTCCCATCCCATCTCTCCAACTCATTGCTACCAGTGTGCTGGCATGTGATGATGTTCCGCTTTGTCCGAGGTGATTGGCTCTGGGGCAGACACGTTTTGCAATGGAGCGGGGGATCATGGCGTGCAGGGGGTTTTCTCCTTCGAGGCCGCTCTAGGCAGCCGAGGGAGCTGCCAGACCTGTTGTACAAATGCAGCCCCTGGGGAGCGCAAGTGACCAGGAGCGTGGCAAACTGGGCGTGGCATGTCAGCAAGAGTGTGTTGCGGCAGTTTGCACAGGCAGGGCGGAGTATTCCTCCCCACTCAGGAGACCTGCTTACCTATCGTCTGCCTCACAGACAGAAAATAGAGCCATAGTCTCCACCAGGCAGAAAGCTCTCGCCAAAAAGACTGGCAACCCAGACTGACTGCCTACCCTAAGATGCGGCTGTTCAAGTATTAAGCTGCAGGGAATTCCTGAGCCTGTTGCTACTAATGGAGGGTGGCAGAGATGCTAACTGCATGAGGTGTGAACAGGTGGAGGATCTGCTCAGCCTGGTGTCAGAGCTCAAGGAGGAGGTGGAGAGATTAAGGGCTCTCAGGGAGTGTGAGCAGGAGATAGACTGGTGGAGCAACTCCTTGAACTGCCTGAGAGAAAGGCACCACAAATATTGGTGGACACCCTGCCCTGTCGCTGTCGGGCAGAGGGAGGGGACCAAAGAGATGGGGAGGAATGGAACCAGGTCCCTGCTCAGTATCACAGGCAAGCTCCCTCCCTACCCGCCTCGCCTTCCCAGGTGCCCTTACACAATAGTTTTGAGGCTCTGGAGCTCGAGGGACAGGTTGGTGAGGATGTGGGGGAAGGTCCACACAGGAGGTTGTCTAGGGCAAGGAAGTCAACTCCATGCCTCAAGACTGCCTCCACCAAGAAGGAAAGAAGGGTAATTGTCATCAGCATCACCCTTCTGAGGGGAACAGAGGGCTCCATATGTCAGCCAGACCCTACCCATAGGGAAGTCTGCTGCCTCCCTGGGGCCCAGGTCAGGGACATTACCAGGAAAATTCCTGGCCTGGTTCGCCCCTCCGATTATTATCCCTTAGTGATAATTCAGGCTGCCAGTGATGAAATTGCTGAGAGAAGCCTGAGGGCTATCAAAAGGGACTTCAGGGGACTGGGGCGGTCAGTGGCTGGAGTGGGAGTACAGGTGGTGTTTTCCTTTATCCCTTCAGTGGCAAGGAGGGATACTGAGTAGACCTGGAAAGCCCAGCTGATAAACAAATGGCTGAGAGGCTGGTGGCATTGCAGGATTTTTTTTTTAATTTTTTGACCATGGGGAGGTTTACTTGACATCTGCTCTGATGGCTGCAGATGGGTCCCACCTGTCTCAAAGGGGGAAAGGGATCCTAACTCAGGAGCTGTCAGGGCCTGTTAAGAGGGCTTTAAACTAGGTATGAAGGGGGAAGGGGGTGAAATGAGGCTCAATAGAGATGAGCCTGGAGAAGCAATGCCAGGGCTGGGGGTGAGGGCAATGGCTCAGCTGAAGTACATCTACACTAATACACACAGAATAGTGTGTTGGTTTTACTCTGATGGGCAGCTGAGCTCCACCACAACCGCTCTCTCACTCCCCGCCTCCTCAAAGAGGAGGGGGAGAAAAGTCAACACAAAGAGCTCGAGGTCTGAAATGAGAATGATTTAATTAAAGGGAAAGGGAATGGGGAGAGAGAAAGTAACAAAAGATACAACAAGGCCGCGCGGAAGCACAGAGAGAAAGGAAAAAATATTCTCTACAACAAGCGATGTTCGGCCACGTCCTGGGAAGGAGGGCCTCAAAACGCGTACCGGTTGTTCAGGAGAGAGCCAGAGAGAGAGAGAGAGATCCCTCCCCCACAAGAGCCCCCTTTATTGCTGAGTGTGACATCAGGTGTTATGGAATATCCCTTTGGTTGGTTTAGGTCAGCTGCCCTGGTGATGTCCCCTCCCCATCAATTGCCCACCCCCAGCCTGCTGGCTCCTGGGGCTTGGAGAGAGTCCTGATGCTGTGCCAGCACTATGCAGCAATAGACAAAACACTGGAGTGATACCAGTGCTGTTCCAGCTACGAGTGCAGCACTGTGTGGGCTGCAGCAGGGAAAAGTGACTCCATCCCAAACAGACCCAACACAACCTCCACCCCTTATTCCATAACATTTGTGTCACACTCAGGTCCCACATCATAAAAGCTATTGATGGTTTCAGCTTCATCTGTCAAAGTGTTCGCTCAGGGCAGGCGAAGTTGGTTTTCTTGACACCAGCACCAGCTTAGCTCGGTTCCTTGTGATGTTGATCTGTCGTTGGTTCTGCAGTGTTCTCCTACAACACATAACTTGAATTGCAGATTAATTTTTTCCCAAGGTTAAATCTCCTTGAGGCACACACCTGATATTCCCATCCTTCTGCATTACCCACCAGGTATATCCTGGTCCTTGGGCGAAGACAATCCCACGAGTGGGTTTGCCTTTTCCCATGGCAGGAGCAACCCACACCGCCTTCCCCATCCACTTCCCTACATGCACTACAGGGACTTTAGCTTCTCCTACAGTGTGTAGGGGTTTTGTTTCAGCAGGACCAGGACGGTTTTCAGACCCCCTGTTGTTAACTAGCCAAGTGGCCTCTGGTAGATTGTACCTCTCAACCTTCCCAGAGGCTTGTGGGTGATAAGGGATGTGATACACCCACTCAATGCCATGTCTCTTGGCCCAGGAAGTGACCAAATTGTTTCGAAAGTGACTACCATTGTCGGACTCAATCCTCTCTGGTGTACCATGTCGCCACAGCACTTGTCTTTCCAGGCCCAAGATAGTGTTTCGGTCGGTGGCATGGTTTACTGGATATGTTTCCAGCCACCCAGTGGTTGCTTCTACCATGGTGAGTATGTACCGTTTGCCTTGGCGGGTTTGTGGGAGCGGTCCGATATAGTCAGTCTGCCAGGCCTCACCATATCGAAATCCAAGCCATCTCCCCCTGTTCCAGGGAGACTTTACCCTCATGGCTCGTTTGATTGCAGCACATATCTCACACTCATGGATGACCTGTGTGATGGCCTCAGTGGTCAGGTCCACCCCTCGATCACGAGCCCATTTGTATGTGGCATCCCTCCCTAGATGTCCTGATGTTTCATGGGCCCATCGAGCTACAAACAGCTCACCCTTACTACCCAGTCCAGGTCCACCTCAGCTACTTCTACTTTCGAAGCTCGATCCACTTCTTCATTGTTCTGATGTTCTTCAGTGGCACGATTCTTGGGCATGTGGGCATCTACATGACGTACCTTTACAGCCAGGTTTTCTACCCGGGTGGCAATATCTTGCCACAGAGTAGCAGCCGAGATAGGCTTACCTCTGCGCTGCCAGTTGTTCTGTTTCCATTGCTGCAGCCACCCCCACAGAGCATTTGCCACCATCCATGAGTCAGTGTAGAGATACAGTACTGGCCATTTTTCTCTTTCGGCAATCTCCAGGGCTAGTTGTATGGCTTTCACTTCTGCATACTGACTTGACTCGCCTTCCCCTTCCATTGCCTCCACAACTCGTCGTGTGGGACTCCACACAGCAGCTTTCCATTTCCGATGGCTCCCTACCACACGGCAGGATCCATCAGTGAACAACACATATTGCTTTCTGTCTTCTGGCAACTCATTATATGGTGGTGCTTCTTCAGCACGGGTTACCTCTTCTGTCGGCACTCCAAAATCTCTGCTTTCTGGCCAATCCATGATCTCTTCCAGGATTCCTGGGCGATTAGGTTTTCCCATTCGAGCCCGCTGTGTGATTAATGCTATCCACTTACTCCACGTAGCATCAGTCGCAAGATGTGTAGTGGGGATTTTCCCTTTGAACATCCAATGCAACACAGGTAGCCGTGGTGCCAAGAGGAGCTGTGCTTCCGTACCCACAACTTCTGAAGCAGCTCGAACACCCTCATATGCCGTTAGTATCTCTTTTTCAGTTGGGGTGTAATTGGTTCTGATCCTCGATAGCCCCGGCTCCAGAAACCCAGAGGTCGACCTCGAGTTTCTCCTGGGGTCTTCTGCCAGAGGCTTCAGGTGAGGCCATGCTCCCCAGCTGCAGTGTAAAGTATGTTTTGCACAGCTGGTCCAGTACGGACAGGCCCAAGGGCAACTGCACGAGCTATTTCCTGTTTGATTTGTTCAAACGCCTGTTGTTGCTCGGGGCCCCACTCGAAAGAGTTTCTCTTTCGAGTCACTAGATATAGAGGACTCACAAGCTGACTATAGCCTGGAATATGCATTCTCCAAAATCCCACAACGCCGAGAAAAGCTTGTGTTTCTTTTTTGCTAGTTGGGGGAGACATAACCGTTATTTTGTTGATCACATCCGTTGGAATATGGCGACGTCCATCCTGCCATTTTAACCCCAAGAACTGGATTTCCTGTGCAGGTCCCTTGACCTTATTCTGTTTAATAGCAAAACCTGCTTTCAGAAGAATTTGGGTTACCTTTTTCCCTTTCTCAAAAACTTCTTCCGCTGTGTTACCCCACACGAGGATGTCATCGATGTACTGCAGGTGTTCAGGAGCATCCCCCTGTTACAGTGTTGTCCAGATCAGTCCACAGCAAATGGTGGGGCTGTGTTTCCACCCCTGGGGCAGTCGATTCCAAGTGTACTGAATGCCCCTCCAAGTGAAGGCAAACTGTGGCCTGCATGCTGCTGCCAGAGGGATGGAGAAAAATGCATTAGCGATATCAATTGTGGCATACCACTTAGCTGCCTTTGACTCCAGTTCATACTGGAGTTCTAGCATGTCCGGCACTGCAGCACTCAGCGGTGGCGTCACTTCATTCAGGCCCCGATAGTCCACTGTTAGCCTCCACTCACCATTAGACTTTCGCACTGGCCATATAGGACTATTAAAGGGTGAGTGAGTCTTGCTGAACACTCCTTGGCTCTCCAGATGATGAACTAACTCATGGATAGGGATCAGGGAGTCTCGATTGGTGCGATATTGCCGCCGGTGTACAGTTGTAGTCGCAATTGGCACTTGCTGTTCTTCAATCCTCAGCAATCCTACAACGGAAGGGTCTTCTGAGAGACAAGGCAGGGTGGACAGCTGCTTAATCTTCTCTGTCCTCAAGGCAGCTATGCCAAAAGCCCACCGGTACCCTTTTGGTTCCTTGAAGTACCCTCTCTTGAGGTAGTCTATGCCGAGGATGCACGGAGCCTCTGGGCCAGTCACAATGGGATGCTTTTGCCACTCATTCCCAGTTAGACTCACTTCAGCTTCCAATACAGTTAGCTCTTGGGATCCTCCTGTCACTCCAGAGATACAGATGGGTTCTGTCCCTTGGTAGCCTGACGGCATTAAGGTACATTGTGCGCCAGTGTCCACTAGAGCTTTGTATTCTTGTGGCTCCGATGTGCCAGGCCATCGGATCCACACAATCCAGTAAATTCGGTTATCCCTCTCCTCTACCTGGCCAGAGGCAGGGACCCTCTAGTTCTGGCTGGAATGTCTGCCATTCAATTCTTGCTCATGAGGAGCATAGGCCCATTCATCAGTGTCAAAACTAACATCAGCTCTTCTACTGCCTCTCGAGGATGGCCCAACAGAAACCGGAGCAGCATTTTTCTTAGGAGCCCCTCTTCTTGCTGCTGTCTTTCCTTTCAGTTCACGTACCCGAGCAGATAGGGCTGAAGTAGGTACACCATCCCACTTCCTCATATCTTCCCCGTGGTCACGCAGATAAAACCACAAGGTGCCACGTGGTGTGCGTCTTGGGTACTCTCTCTCTTGAGCAGGAAGATACTGCTTCTTAATGGCTGAGATATCACTCTGTCTGGATGAGGAGGGATATGTTCGTTCTGCGAGGTTCTCAATTCTTTCTGACAGTTTCTCCACAACCGAGACACAGGCCTGTACTCGAGCAGAGAAATTGTCTTCATATTTCTTAAGTTGGCAGGACACATTATACACTGTTGGTCCCATCCCCTCATCCCAATTAAGCATTGCCAGCGTACTGGCATGTGATGCTGGTGCACTCCGCACCAATTTACGCCACATGGATGTTGTACACTGGACTTCATCGGGATCTCTAGGTGTCTGGGCATTGTCCAAATCACTATAAATCATCTCCAGCACAGCTAATTCCCTCAGTTGCTGGAGACCTTTATCCACAGTGGTCCACTTGTTGACTTGATATACGTCTTCCTTATTGGGATACCTTTCTTTCACAGCTGCCAGGAGTCGCCTCCAAAGGCTGAGAATCTTTGTCCCTCTTCCAATTCCTTTGTCAATTACAATTTCTCTAGAGAGGGATCCCAGCTGCTTGGCTTCCCTGCCTTCTAATAGTTGGCTACTGGCCCCAGTGTTCCAGCATCGAAGCAGCCAGGTGAGGATGTGTTCACCTGGGTGTCGACCATAGTCCTTTCGTATTTCTCGCAACTCACTTAGGGATAGGGATCGAGTGGTTTCTGATTCATTTACGATTTCCATCTCTTCTTCCTGCTGTTCTTGTGATGGCCCTGCTTTAGAGGTGCCTGCCTTTTCCCCTTCTCAACAGTTAGCTGTTGGGATCCCCCTGTCACTCCAGAGATACAGATGGGTTCTGCCCCTTGGTGACTTGATGGCATTAGGGTACACTGTGCGCCTGTGTCCACTAAAGCTTTATATTTCTGCGGTTCCGGTGTGCCAGGCCATAGAATCCACACATTCCAGTAAATTCGGTTATCCCTCTCCTCTACCTGGCCAGAGGCAGGGCCCCACTAGTCCTGGTTGGAGCATCTGTCAATTAATTCTTTCAAATGTGAAGCAGAAGTCTCTTCATCAGGGTCAGAAGTAATACTATTCCTTCTACTGCCTCTGGGGGATTGCCCAACAGAAACGGGGGCAGCAATCCTCCTAGGGGCCTCTTTTCTCGTTGCTCCATCTTTTCGCAGTTGACGTACCCGAGCAGCTAGGACCGAGGTTGGTTCACCGTCCCACTTCCTCATATCTTCCCCATGGTCACGTAAATAAAACCACAAGGTACCCCGTGGTGTGCGTCTTGGATTCTTCCTTGCTTGAGCCAGAGAATGCTGGCACTTAATGGCCGAAAGATTCTTCCATCTAGGTGAGGAGGAAGTTATGTGTTCTTCTAAGCGTTGGGACAGTCTATCCACGGCTGAAATGCAGGCCTGTACTGGGGCAGTGAGATTTTCTTCATATTTATTAAGTTGAATGGACACAGTATCCACTGTTGGCCCCATCCCCTCATCCCAATTCATTGCTGCCAATGTGCTGGCATGTGATGAGGGTGCAGCTTGTACAAACTTCCGCCACATGGATGTTGTGCATTGGACTTCATCAGGGTCTTTAGGTGTCTGGGGGTTGTTTAAATCATTATAAATCATCTCCAGCACAGCCAATTCCCTCAGTTGCTGGAGACCTTTAACCATGGTGGCCCACTTGCCTATTTGATGTACAATATCTTCCTTGAGGGGAGACCTTTCTTTCACAGCTTCCAGGAGTCGCCTCCAGAGGCTGAGGGCCTGTGCCTCTCTCCCAATTACTCTGTCAATGAGCCTTTCCCTAGAGAGGGATCCCAGCTGCTTGGCTTCACTGCCTTCCAATTGTAGGCTATTGGCCCCAGTGTCGCAGCATCGAATCAGCCAGGTGAGGATGTGCTCACCTGGATGATGACTGAAATCCTTTCGTATTTCTCGCAACTCACTTAGGGATAGAGATTGAGTGGTTTCTGATTCATTAATGATTTCAGTCTCTTCTCCCTGATGTTGTTGTGATGACGCTGCTTTAGAGCTGCCTGCCTTTTCCTCCTCTCCCTCCTCCTTAGGAGGAGCTTCTTCCCTTACTAAACGAGCTGACTTCTGTTTCCATTGTTTTGTCTTGACTATAGGGGCAACTGATACCAGAGATGGTTGGTCCTCTGGGGTGGTCACAGTGTGTGTTACCTCATCATCAAATTCAGAAACTTCCCTATCCCCTTGAGAGTGCTGGGCAGTGTTAACTGACATTAGATAGGCATAAGCCAGACCCCAGCAGAGTGCAGCAATCTGGTGGAGTTCTCTGGTATTACCAGGGTCAGGGCATACATCTTTCAAACATTCTACCAGTTTTTTTTGATTTTGCACTTGTTCAGTCAAAAACCATCGGAGGAGAAAACCGTGACAGGTACCTGCCCATATCCCCCCCCACACCTTGCCACCCACATCTACTTTGTCTCGGGACAGGTCCTTGGATCGTATTCTTAATAAATTGTTTGAACTTACATAAGAAGAAAAACAATAAAACTAATAATAGGAGGATGACATCCGATCAAGGGTATCCAAAATACTCAAAGGCTGCTGCAATTAGCCCACAGGGAGAGAGGAAGAAGGCACCACCCCTGATATTATTCGCAAATTGACTGCTAGGGGAGAAAAAGAAGGAGGTGTAATTCTTAATATTTCCAAAAAGATAATCTCCAGGAGACCAGAATGATAACAATGCAGGGCCTGAGTACCAGACAAAACTGGAGGCCAGGATGTTACAGCACAGCGTGATAAAGAAACCAAACACAGACTTCAACACTTTCTCTGTTCGGATGTACAGGCAAAAGGAGAACAGAGACCGGATTATATACAACATAGTCACACAGGAAAATATTAGTATCCAACCAAACATTGTGACTAGAGGTTGTGTTAGTTGTAATTACTTTAGTTAGTTCTGCCTTTTTTCAACCCTCGAGCCCCACGCTGGGCGCCAAAAAGGACCGTGGTGGTTTTACTCGGATGGGCAGCCGAGCTCCACCACAACCGCTCTCTCATTCCCCGCCTCCTCAAAGAGGAGGGGGAGAAAAGTCAACACAAAGAGCTCGAGGTTTGAGATGAGAATGATTTAATTAAAGGGAAAGGGAATGGGGAGAGAAAATAACAAAAGAAACAACAAGGCTGCGCGGAAGCACAGAGGGAAAGGAAAAATTATTCTCTACTTCCCATCAACAAGCGATGTTCGGCCACATCCTGGGAAGCAGGGCCTCAAAACACGTACCGGTTGTTCAGGAGAGAGCCAGAGAGAGAGAGAGAGATCCCTCCCCCACAAGAGCCCCCTTTATTGCTGAGTGTGACATCAGGTGTTATGGAATATCCCTTTGGTTGGTTTAGGTCAGCTGCCCTGGTGATGTCCCCTCCCCATCAATTGCCCACCCCCAGCCTGCTGGCTCCTGGGGCTTGGAGAGAGTCCTGATGCTGTGCCAGCACTATGCAGCAATAGACAAAACACTGGAGTGATACCAGTGCTGTTCCAGCTATGAGTGCAGCACTGTGTGGGCTGCAGCAGGGAAAACTGACTCCATCCCAAACAGACCCAACACAGCGAGTCTTGCTGATCACTCAATGGCTCTCTAGCAGATGAACAAACTCATGCATGGGAATCAGGGAGTCTCGGTTGTTACGATATTGCTGACGGTACAACACTGTGGTAGAGATTGGTACCTGCTGTTCTTCGACCCTCAGCAATTCTACAACAGAAGGGTCTTTTCAGAGGCCGGGCAGAGTAGACAGCTGCTTCATGTTCATTGTACTAAAGGCAGCTATGCCATTTGCTGAGGTGATCGGCTCCGGGGCAGACGCGTTCTGCAGCGGAGCGGGGGATCGGACCAGGCAGGGCTAATTTTCCGGCATCGAGCCTACTTGAGGGAGCCGCCACGACCCGGCAGCCCTCGTGAGGGAGGCTGACGAGGCGTAGGCGGAGCCAGCAGCGCCCCCTCCCCAGCCGTTCAAAAGCTGCCCCTAGGGAGCGCGAGCGACCAGGAGCTCGGCGACCCGGGCGGGCAAACAGGGCGTGGCGCGTCAGAAGGGAGTGGCGCGGCAGTTAGCGCGGCAGTTAGCGCGGCAGTTGGCGCAGGCAGGGCGAGCAGGAAGGGCAGGGCGCTGTCCCCCGCCCATACGTAACACCTCCTGTAACGACGGCCGTTAGCTAGGCGATAATGGTCTCCACCAGGCACGGTGCGCTCTCCAGGAAGTCGGTACACACCCAGACCGACTACCCGTTAAAAAATGCAGCAGTTCAGGTCACCGGATGCAGGGAGTGTCTGAGCCTGTTGCTGCCATCGGCGGGAGGCAGAGAAACTGGGTGCGTGAGGTGCGAGCAGGTGGATGACCTGGTCCGCATGGTGGCGGAGCTCAAGGAGGAGGTGGAGAGGTTGAGGGATATCAGGGAGTGTGAGCGGGAGATAGACTGGTGGAGCAACTCCCTGCAGGGCCTCAAGGAGAAGTACCGGGGTGTGGTGGTTTTACCGTGCTAGGCAGCTGAACACCACAACCGCTCTCTCACTCCCCCTCCTCAGAGGAGGAGGGGAAGAAGTAAAGGAAAGAACAACTCACGGGTTGAGATAAGGATAATTTAATTAAAGAGGGAAAAAAA
>MU014843.1:342457-362595 GCA_011076525.1 Nettapus auritus | reverse complement strand
GCCCTCCCCACCAACCCCCCCCCACCTGGCTGAACCCCTTCCCTAAGTCTTGGCTTTGTGTCTTGAGAGGCACTGTGCTGATGTTTCCCTTCTGTCTTGGTTTGGAAAATGGGTCAGGCCCATTTCTCTGTAGGCGTACTTCCCCATGGCTTGACCCTGGGTTGTGCCTCTGCCATCAGGGAAGCCCAGCCCCTGTCTCCCCAGCATGCTAAACTTTCACTCTGGACAGCAGTGTTTTTGGGAACTCACATCTTTCCTCTGTAGAACCCCAAACACTGATGTAGCAGGTTGACAGCTCTGACACTCTCAGTGAGGCATCAGGCACGCAGGCAAGTTGTATATATTGGCTGCACCAGACAGGTTGGTCCAATTCCAGCAGTGCAACGTTGTACCCTGTTTTGACACTTCTGTAGTATTCATGAATCACTAGCCGCTTAATATTGTGCACTTCAACCTCAGGGCCGAGCCGAGTCAACCGGTTGGCACCGATCACCACACGCCACATCATGACATAACTGGAAGGAGACAGAGAAAGGGGTCAGAGGGAGGCAGAGCCATGTCCTGTAGCAGCCCAGCAGTTCCCTGGTTTCTGCTTTATGGAGGAAAAAGAAAAGCAATGCTATGAGAGCTGTGATAGCCCTTGTATGCTTTGGGCACAAGGAACATTGATGTGGAGGCTGCTAGGAAGCTTGGCGTGAGCCAAGCCTTCTCACAGGCAGTCCCTCTGCTGGGTTTTGCAGTGCCCAGGCACTGGGCATATGGCAGGGAAAGAGGTGGGCCCTTACCTTGCATTATCAAAGCAGTGTGCTGCCGTGAGGACCCACTGTGGGCTGATGAGGGACCCTCCACATACATGCCCAACGCCTGAGTACCAGGGATTCTGGATGCTGACGATCCAGGGCCAGGCCCCTGGCTGGGCATTCGTGCCACCCACGATGCGCGTCATGCCGTAGTGATAGGCCATGAGCCGAAGCCCACAGGTCCTGTAATCAGAAATAGTTTAATGCCTCGCTCACCTTTCCTTTGCTCTGTTCATGCTGAAGGTGAGCCAACTTCCCTCCCCATGAGGCAACATGTGGACAGTGGGGCCCCTGGGTTGTCTCTGACCATGCCCATTTCTGCTTTAGCCCTGCAGATGAGTTGTGCCAGCAGCCTGGGTGCTGGTGAGGCATCGAGCTTCCCCCATGGGGTCTTGGAAGCTCTGGTGTGGCTACAGGGGACAAGGGGACATCCTCCAGTGACCTCCATAAGGTTCCGCCCAGGCTCCCTCCCAAAGCCTCAGGCTACTCACACACGGTTGGTGCGCCTTGCACAGGCCAGCACATAGCCAGCAGCAGCAGGAGTGGCAGCACATGCATCACTCCCCATGGCAAAAGGCAACTGCTTATGCCCTGGGCTTGTCGCGACTGACCAACACAGCAGCCGATCCCTCTGCACCAATGCTGATGTCACAGAGCCCCTGGTTCCAGGTGCTGGATGGCTGCATGGCAGGGTTCCAGGCAGGAAAGGAGGTGGAAGCTGGGCTTGGGCTCCCCTGACAGACACCCCCTGAATGCTCTTCTGGTGGCACAAGCGTGTGCAGGCCACATGGCAGGCAGCAGCTCGTGGCTCCAAGCACTGCCTGCTAACAGCTAGCAGGAGACACCAAAGCATGATTTTGTAACCTGTGTGGGAAGTTCACTGCCACCCTGCTCTCTTACCAGCAGGTTCTCCCCAAAGACATACACCAGAGAACATAACTCCTGTAGGCAGCATGCATGTTTGAGCACTGTGGAGCTAGGCTGGATAATGCTGTGGCAGATGAGCAGTGAGTGACATGCAATTTCAATGAATCCTGGTGATGCATGCCATGTCCATGCATGAGTACACAGATGTGTTGATGTGCCTTTTGGAGGTGTCCACTCTGAGTGTGCACATGCCCACACTCTGAGTGTGCACATGCCAGGCATGCTTGCACTCTGAATGGGTGCACACGTACACACATGGTGTGAGTGCACCTTGTACACATTAATTGTAGCACAGGTGATTTGTGGGTGCAGACTGTGAATATGCATCCTCAGATTAATGTGTGCATGCCATGTGTGCCTGCTTTCCATATTGTACAACAGATTTGTATGTGCGCTCTGTGCACATTACTCGGTGCTGGTGTGCAATGTGTATTGGTGTGTGTGTGCTGACGTGCAGCGTGTTTGTGCGTGTGTGCGCATTGGTTTGCAGAATGTGTGTGACGCACGGAAAAGACTCCACAAGCAGAGGGTTGTAAAGTAGGTATATTTATATATTTATTGCGGTGTACCAGGCGCACTGGGAATAGCCTCCCCCAAAAAGTGTGCCCCTGCCCGGTCATCTCTCACAATTTTATACATGAATACCGTTACATATTACATGAGCTCTAACACATAGTCATTATTTTCCCCAAAAAGGTGGACCTCTTTCAAGTACTCATTTCCATACTTCCCGCCCTTAGCTCCTTCCAGTTGTGCCTGTGCAATGGAGCCTGGTGGTCGTGGGCAGGGGTCTTTTAGGATGAAGGCAACGAGGAAGAGGAGGTTAAATTTTAACCTTTCTGTACTTTGACCCTCTGTTGGACAGCATTTAGAAGTTTTTTGTTTATCTTTGCCTTGTTTCCTGCCAACAAGTTGTTCATTCTTCTCTAACGAGTTGTTCATCCTCCTCTCATCCGTTGGCCTTGAACAATATCTTCCTTTTACATCTGCTTCTCATAAGATTCTCATCTACATCCCTTACAATTAGGATATTCTTAGGTTCTTATCTACATCCCCGATAATTAGGATATGTTAACATATATGTAACTGTAACTAAATACTAATTCGGGTAAGTTTCAGCGTCTTCCCCGTCTCAGTGCGGCTGTGTTGATGTGCTGCCCGTTTGCAGGTGTGCTGTGTGTGCGTGTCCCCGTCTGTGCCCAGCCTGGTGCGGCACTGACCACCAACCTCACTGTGGCACCACACCTCAGTGGCCTGGCCCGGCCCAGCCTGAGCTGAGCCGAGCCCGGCCCAGCCCAAGCGCTTCTGCCCATAGTGCCGGCAAGCCCTGCATGCCATCTTCCACCCGCGGTTCCTCCGAGCCAATCACGGAGTGTTTCCACCCTCACGAAGGAACGCCATGATGTCACTTCCGCCCTCAGAGTCCAGCCAGTCACGGCGCTGCTTCCCTGTGGGAAGCGGACCCTGAGATTGCCCCTGGGTTGCTTTTTTTAAAAAAAATAAAGAAGGTCCGGGTATTCTTGGTATTCGCATCAAGGATATCTGTGAAAAAAATCTCAAACAATTTCCTTCAGACACGATCTTCTTATTTCATTCGCGGTTGCAGTGGCAGGCATCCTGTCACTCAGGAGCGCATTATAGTAAACAAAGCATAACTTTTTATTCCCTATTCCCTGACACTCGATCACTTCCCCTGTTTCCTCATTGAGAGCATATTGAGAGCATATTTAAGACAGGGAAAAAATGCTGCACCACACAGCAGCTGGGAGGGTGAGAGGAGTGAGAAACAGCCTTGCAGGCACCAAGGTCAGTGAAGAAGGAGGGGGAGAGGTGCTCCAGGCACCGGAGCAGAAGTCCCCTGCGGCCTGTGGTAAGGACCATGGTGAAGCAAGGTGTCCCCCTGCAGCCCATGGAGTACCATGGTGGAGCGGGGTTCCACGCTGCAGCCTGTGGAGGAGACCACGGTAGAGCAGGTGGACCTGCACCGATGGAGACTGCGGCCTGTGGCAGACCCCTGCCGGAGCAGATTCTGGGCCGGACCTGTAGGCCGTGGAGAGGAGACCACGCAGGAACAGATGACCTGGCAGGAGCTGCTGCCCGTGGGGGACCCCGGTTGGAGCAGTTTGCTCCCAAGGGATGGACCCGGTGTTACGGACCCATATCTGGAGCAGTTCTTGAAGAGCTGCTGCCTGTGGACAGCCCACACCGGATCAGTTCAGCAAGGACTGCATCCCGTGGGAGGGACCCCACAGCACAGGGCATGAGAGTGACTGAGAAGGAGCTGCGGAGAAGAAGCACTATAGACTGACCATAACCCTCGTTCCCCTGTGCCGCTCGGGGGGAGGAGGTGGAAGAGGGTGGATGGGGGGGAAGGTGCTTTTGGTTTCTTTCCTTTGTTTCTCACTTCTCTAGCTTGTTAGTAATAAGCAATAAATCTTACTGCAACACTTATGCTTGCAGTGTGGGACAGCTCTCATAAAGGTGATTCAGGGCAGTTTCTGGAAAACAAGACATCAGATAGTAAAGTTAAGTAGGAAAGGCAAGTAAGAGTAAAGGTAAGAGTCCAGATACCTTAAGAAGCAGCAACTGTGAACGAAACTTCCTTCTGACTGATACGGCTCCATATCTCATTGTCAAGTTTGAAGAGAGCAGTTCTAAGTTTCCTGGGGAGAGGAAAAGGAAGAGACGGAGAGATTGTAAAAAGAAAAAAAATGGGAATAGCTCTTTCAGGAAATAACACTAACTGGAAATATAGACTGGAAGAGTGTTTTAAACCAAGACAGAAACTTTTTAAAACTAAAACCTAAGAGTTTAGTGAACCAAGAAATGAATTCATTTTGATTATGGAGTTGTGTCCAGTGTTATCTTGGAAGATATGATTTCCACAGAAAATGTATCTGGTGCTAGAATTTTTCGTACCGCCCTTCTCTGTGTATTCCCTACTGTTTAGTAAGGGCTGAAGTCATACTGCAGATAGAAGCATGTTCTCGCCCAAATACTTAGCTGTCTGTTTTCACAAGAGGTCTAGGAACAGAATGTCTTTGAAACAACTGTGCCTATGACCAAGTTCCTTCATCCTGGTGGACGAGGTAAAAGCTCTGGACAAGCAAAGGGGAGGGATGGGTGGACATACAATATGATCACTTAAATCTTATTTCTCTAAGAAATCTTACTAAGAAAACAAAACAAACCAGAATAGAACAACACAGAACAGAACAAAACAGAACTGAACAAAACAAAACTAACTTGCTGGAGACATTGTCTAAGAAACAGTGAAAACACTTGCAGACAAAAACGTATCAAAGGACTAATGCTTTGAGCTAAAGAAACATCATAAAGTCAAACTCTTGTTTATGTTCATAACAGGCTGGTATAGTAACATGTCACATTTGATGACTTTGCAGCATAGATGTCAGGAACGCAGCTTGCGATCACTTTCTCAGAGTTCAGTTTGAAGGGATGAGCAAGTAATTGTTCGTGGGTTGATGGAAATCTGTTCTCAAGTCTGTTTTCTAACACTCTTACAGATACTTCTCTGTCCATCAGTCTGTCCTGCTAACTCTGGTGTGAGTGTGAAGTTGTGGCAAGAGGGATTTCCTATTCCTAATTTGACCTGGTGGACGCCAGCTTTCCTAGTAAATTGCCGATGTTGCTGAGGAGACAGCAGTATCAAGGCCCTTGTTGATGAACATAAAACAGGTCTGGGGAGGCTCTGGCATTTCTGTATGATGCTGCTCCCTGATTGTGACCCAAGACTCTGAATGAAGCAAAGTAAGCTAGAGGAAAACTGCATGTCCTGGTATTTATTTATTTTTTTTTCATACTTCACTTGTAGGAAAATCTAAATCTTTAAACCATTTGTTTGAAAACACAGTTTTATGGAAATTATTATGGGTGTGCTCCTTAACCTTGTTTGGAACCTGTTTAACCTCGCTTCAGTTATAGGAGACCTATGCTCAGATTTATGCTTCCCATGATAAAGCGGTATTCTTTTGGTATTCTTTTCTTTGATGATTGTGAGGTTGAAAAGAGTTCTAAGTATGATTCTTCTTTTCCTTTGCAGTATCCAAAACTCCATATTACAGCTGATCTTCATCTCTGGTCTTAAAAGCTTCACAGGCAAAAAAAGAATTGAGATGAGGAAGGAAATGGAGAATGCTGATGAATATTTCCAGTTACCACCCATAAGTTTTTTGAAATAATCAGGTGCATTTCTGTCGTGGTAGAAAGTCAATAAAATAATGATCATGCACTTGAAGGCAAGTAAGAGTATAAAAATGAAGAATGCAAGGCCCTGCTTAAAGACAGTCTTTAGGCTGCTTCTAGATCAACAGTTTATTTGGTTATTCCACAACCTCATCTCCATTTGCTTAGAAGCTGTGAAGACTGGAAGTACACTTAGTGTTTTTCCTCCACTCTGTGTAACGTTATACAAATTTTCGCTGGCTATAAAAGCAGAAAGAACAAAGAGACCCCCCTCTGGGTCTTCAGAATGCTCAGAGGATCACCTAGACTGGATAAAGAGAGATGCTCTAGTATAGATGCATATAGATGCGGTACAGGTGGTGGTAGAGATGCTCTAGCATAGACAGGACACACTTTAACAGCATCTTTTCTCTGACAGCAACATATGTTGCAGGTTTTTACTGTATTCTCCCAGACAGAGGGAACTCAAAAGGAAAGAGAAACCAATTTTATTTACATTTCTAAATTAAATATCTAATCCTGATAGAATCACTGCCTTTCAAATATAACACTCAAGAAACAGAACAGTAAAATTCACATAATACTTCTTTTATAACAAGATTTCATTGCACAATAGTTCTTTGCCTAACCCTGCAGTTACCCCATAGGCACTGCAATTGCTTACTTGTTCTTCTCCTCTACTTTTTTAAATGTTTACTCTTCTAACCAGTCCTTAATGTTACAGCATTGGATTTCTTTACCTCCTTAGATATCAAGAGAAGAAGGCTTTTGCTTCATAGGACAGTACTTGGATGCTTTATAGGGCTCATGTTCAAAGTTCTCAAAGCACTTTTCATCAGTGATTTCTATAGTTCTCAATCTTTCCATCTTCATTTAGAACTCTAAATTTAGGTATTAGGTGAAGAAGAACACTGAAACCAGCTGAAGCCATATCAGACATAGGAAGGACATGCTTCTGTTAGGAAGTAATTCAGAGTGATTCCATGGTGTACTTTGGACAGATTTACTCTGGTCTTCTGGACTAAGCATCCCCAAGGGATATTTCAAACCTCTGAATGATCTGTCATTATCTCTTACACTGTAGTCTCCATCAGGAAAGGGTGAATATTCATTGCCCATATGGAAAGGAACTACTCAGTTAGTTGTTTCTAACCAAAATCTCTTTCTTGTGTTCTGTTTACAGAAACCACTTGGCTAGCCAAGCTAAATCATTGAATATTGAAGTAGTGAAACTACTTCAGAACCGTGCTGCTGCTTCTAAGCAAAGCTGCAAGGTAGTTGACAAGAATGACTGAGGCAATTTGAAGTTACGCTTCTCCCCCTTCTGCATTCAAATTTGTGAAGGAGAAGAGAAGAGGAGAGGAGAGGAGGAGAGAAGAGGAGAGGAGAGGAGAGGAGAGGAGAGGAGAGGAGAGGAGAGGGGAGGGGAGGGGAGAGCAGGGGAGGGGAGGGCAGGGGAGGGCAGGGGCTTTTAGGAGGGCGTGGGAGACGGTAGTGTAGGGGAGGTGAGTGTAGGGGAGTGCAAGGGATGTGAGTATAGGGGAGGGGAATGTAGGGGATTGTAGGGTAGTATAGGTGAGGGGAGTATAGGGGAGTGTAGGGGAGGCTAGCATCCGGGAAGGTAGCGTAGGGGAGAGGAGTGTAGGGGAGTAGAGTGTAGGATAGTATAGGGGAGGGGAGTGTAGGGGAGGGGAACATAAGGGAGGGGAGTGGGGGGAAGGGAGGGGGAAGAATGGGAGAGGAGGGGAGTGCTACCATAAATAAACTTTCCGAATAAGTGACATTTTGTGTCTGGATCCAATTATTTATGTTGCCATTCATTCCACAACCTGATTTATCACTGCAGTCTGCCTATTGCACAGTGCCATTAAAGGTTTGGCATGCACAGAGGTCGCTGAGTATTTTCAGAAATAACTTTCCTTAATAACTGAATCAAGACTTTTGCTGTAATGCAAAAGATCATGTAATTGATTAACGTATGGATGGCAGCTGAGCAGGAGAAACATCTTCACAACTTCCAAATATTTTCTTTATACAGAACTACAACTCCTTCTTCTCTGCGCTCTGGTTATGAACGTTTCTGTCACCTGCTTAGTAAGCAGAAGCAGTAAAATGGGATTTATAGGATTCAGTTAGAGTATAAGTGCCAGTTAGAGGAAGCAATCAATTTAGAGGGAGTCCAGTGTTTGAAGAGAGTTTAACCGGCTCTCCAAGGAACATATACTAGTGCAAAGCAACCGATTTATCTGACTCCCCAGTGAAAGAGAATGAAGTGCAAAGCACCAAATGCTTGAGAGAGGGAAAAAGAGATGCATCTCAACTGTCTGGGGGGAAGAAGACAGTCAGCTCTTAACAGATTATTTGCCATCTAATTTGTTTCTCAACGGTGTAACATTGAAGACTGTAGCTTTTTCTACATGTGGTGCTGATAGAGGTTAAATAAAAGACACAAGGGCAGAAAAATCTCTCACTTGCTTCTCACACAAGGACAAAACAGTTATGTGAGAGAAATGCAGGTTAATTTCTCAAATCTCACAGTGCTTTTTTGACACCATTGGCTCATCTTACTTAAGTAAGATTTCAGTAGGGCTGACTAATTTAGATATGGATAGGTTTAAATCCCACTTGTCAATGTGCTCTTAATTTTGAGCCACAGTCATTTTGTCCCTAGACCTTTTAATATACTAGGCAGCCCCAGGAAGCATAAAACTTGGACCCGTGCTCTCCAGCATTTGTATTCTGCACTTTTTGTAGGTTCCTTACTCTGTAATCAGAATTCTAACAATCTCCTCAACAGCATACAGATACAATATCCACAGGTACAGGTAAAACAGTTTCCATCTGGTTGTACGATTGTCAGACATGCATTCTTTTCTATTAACTGGTCTTTTCTTACTCAGTTCAGATGAAACATAAAGAACTTCAGCTGACTTCTAAACTCTACAGACAGCTCTGGTGTCGCTGTATGATGGAATAGGATTTTTCCTTACAACCACCAATTATTTCCATGTCTTTTCTGGACCTTGGGATGTCTTTTGTGCCACTAACAGAAGCACACTGCCAGCAAGTGTTGGTGCGCAAGTTAGGTGGAGCTATCCCCCCTTGTGCCCGGCGTGTGTGCGCAGCACCGAATAAACATACCTGCTTTATAACCATTCCAAGGTTAGAAATGGCTACATTACTCAGAGAAAGGCTGAGATCACTGCCTCAACATAATGCAAAGTGTAATGCCTTTGCGACAGCCACTTTGGAAATGAATGCAGCCCCATCTTCTCAGCACTTCAAGACAGATGACTACCCAACACTGAACTGTCTCAAGTTTTCAGACTGAGACAGCTTGGTAGAAATAACAGAAAAAATTCATTACAATTGGCCTGGCATGAAATTGATTCTAAAAAAGTTTGGTAGAATATACTTGTAGACTTCAAAACTAGTACCTCATCATTTGAACACTCCTTCATCTACATTATATTCTCCAAAAATCCCAAACTTTTAGGCCTGGTAGTTAGAGCTTATCAGTCGTATTAGCTAATCAAATGAGCTGATCAGTCACTTGAAATCTGTTGATGACATCTGTTCTGAGCTCTACAGTGTTGGTCAGCTACTGACTTGCGGAAGTCAGACTGTCTATAACCTTGGAATGGTCATAAAGCAGGTATGTTTATTTGGCGCTGTGCACACATGCTGGGCGCAAGGGGGATAGCTCCACCTAATTTGCACACCAATGCTTACTGGTAGTGTGCTTCTGTTAGTGGCACAAATCCATCTTCATTTAATTTCCCCCATAAGTCTCTTGCATAGTCATCAGATCTCTGAAGAATCAGTCAGGTAGGTTCCATCTCTATTTGTATGGATACTGGAGTCCTTGGGTTGTCGTCCGGCGTACTCTGGTGGTCTTTGATGAAGGGCAGAAGTCTTCCTCACTAGTAATTTTGGCCTTTCTTGTCTTTGACAGATTTCATCACTCAAGCCAGTTCTTGCTGGTTCCATTGTCTATTCATACAGTCTTTTACTCCCTTATCTTTGGGTCGTTAACATACCCTTATGCTAACTAACACCTAGGAATCAACACCATTGTGAGCTATTAAAAAATGAACACATCCAACACAAGTTTGAAAAACTTTAGAAGCTTTAAGCTGTGGAAAAGTGTGAAAGGAAATCACATATATTAAAGGACAGAAACCCACCCTCAATACAAGAAGGCTGACAGAAGAAATCTGTCAGCTTCTGTGCCTTATAAAAGATTACATTGATATTTACAGAAAAAGAAGAAGAAAAGTTTATTCTCTCATTACTGCTGTGGGTCTTTATTCTCCTGTACAGAGAGGCACGACAGGACACTGGGGCACTGCATGAATTGGCATCAAACCTCTTTTTCATGATAGCTTATTAGGATGATGGGAACAGGAGAGCTAAGAAAACAAGAACAGTTATAAAAGGAGAAGGAGGAAAGCTTAGCTCAGTTACAATTTTTCTAGGTCTTTCGTATGGTTAGAAGTTATGTAATAAATGCTGGTGAAATGTCAGGGCACACTTTTATTTCGTGGTTATACAGTACTGGTTTTCAGTTTGGAAAAAGTGATTTTATGCATCTTGCAGTAGTAATGTTCATTGACCCTGGTAATTCCTTGCAGCAAGCATACAAACAAACAAGCAAACTGAAACGTCATCAGCTTCAGAGTTCTGAGACAGGTAAAATTGTATACTGAACAGTAATATAAAAGATGGAGCTAGGGGACATTCCATTATTTTATGGCTATATTATGTTATGTATTAACTTCATGGAAAAAAAAAAAATTCTACCTTGAACTGGTCTGCTATGGGCCTTCCATATGCAAGAGACTGGATGGAAGCTGATTTCCCACTTGGTGTCTCAAGAGTAGTAGCTAGCTAGTGAATTACTATCATGCAGAATAGAATGCATGAAGTAAAAAGCATCTGTATAATGTAAACAACTCTCTAAGCCGTTCTGAAGAGAGCACTTCCAGACACAGTTTGGTTTCATATTCGTTTCATAATATTAGCATTAGCACATATGAGCCTGTTATACCGTTTTGGACTGGGAAGTCACTTCTTAACACCATTCTTTCTACAGCACTGATCTTTATACCATACTCTTCTGAAAAGAAGAGTAAAGCAACTTATTAAAAATACGCTGTAGATTACCCTGCTCCTAAAGGAAGCTTCAACATTAGCTGAGGAAATTACTTGTAGGTTGCTTTCCTGAAGCATGATAGTAGATCTCTTTAAACTTTTATAGAGAGAAAGTTACGTATATGTGTGTTTATACATATGCATATACACATACACACAATTATTATGCATTTATATGTATACATTAGGCAAGAAAGCCATATTAAAGCACTGGGGACTGAGGTATCATACTTGTGAATAACCACCAATAATCATCTATTGAACAGACGAATTTAGATGGGCAAGTAAACTTTCCATGTATTTCTGAATGGAAATGTGGACAAACTTTAGGAGGTTTCTGTCAGACTTCACTTAAAGAGGGAAAGATAAATGGCAACTCTACTGCAGCCAAAAGAATTAGGATTTTTTTCCAGTGTGCTAAATCGGAACTAAATCAAATTCAGAAGATTCTGCCTATGAGACAGCAGCAATTTTGCTATGCTTTGCTGCCATCCAGAGACTTGTTTCACAAACATCACTCACTACAAGTGTCTCCTTTGGTTTTCCAGAAATGATAGTGACAGACGTAGTACAAAAAAAAAAAAAAAATGTCTAGAAGATGAGTTTCTTGGGAAAAAAAATCAATCCAGGAATGCAAGTATTCTTCCATTCTTTGATCTCAAGGACGCATTTTTTTTAGAAAATCTTCATATGGCACGTCATCTTCAAATATGACAGCAGGATGGGGAGAGAAAGTAAAATTTCAAATGTGAATAAATTAAGTCTCAAAGCTTTCACACAGGCTAAATAACCCTGTCCATTGGCTTCAATATCAATCACTAGAGCAAATGCACGTGCAAGTGAAAGATATACTGTAACAGTAATATTTTAGCAAACACACCAGCAAAAAAAATTCTCTGCAGAAAAAAAGGAAAAAAAAAAAAAAAAAAAAAAAAAAAAAAAAAAAAAAAAAAGAGGGATAAGAAGCATATAGTATTTGACTTTTTTTTTTTCCTTGAAACACATGCACACAAAAAGCTCTGAAAGCACAAAATCACAAAGACCCCACCAACAGCTTTGAGGAACTTCGCTAATTATGTTTTCAAAATCATTAGTACACCACTGGAATTTTCTGTAGAGGGAAAGCCTCTGTATCATAAAAAGGTGCACTGTCTGAAATCTGTTGAAACAACATGATCTATCCAAACTCCCTTTTCAATCACTTTTAATACACTGGAATGAATTGCACCAAAGAAAACTGAAATGGGGGGAAGCTGCCTTCGGGAGAAATACCTTTAGTGCAAGGCTTCTCTCAGTATTTCCAAAAAGGAACGACACAACTTCAGAAATTACAGAAACAAAATGATAAAGTAGAACTGGTATAGCTTTAATAATAAACATTAGCAGCCTTACTCAAAATAATTAAAATATATAGTGAAGCTCAGGAATTCCAGCATATAGCTCTACTGATTGCAATGTTAACCTCTGCTCAGTAGTGACTTTTCTCAATCCCATTGAGCAGAGCAGTTATTACACAGTTCTGCAAGTCAAAAGTCTGCTTTTTAGCTAAAAAAAGTGTTTTTTGCAAAATAGCATACATCTTGCATTAATGGCAGCTGTGAAACATCAATGTGTAACAGCATAAAATTAGTACACAGAACTGTTTCTGACCTCATCAATTCAACTGTAAAATAATGTACACTAATTAGAACATCTCTTCAAGTAATTTGAAAATAAGCTCTCCTAAGAATTTCTTTACAGGAATCTGTCATCACGCCATAATGAACATAGCACATTTCAACACTAATTTTAAATTATACTAATTACATTACAAATTACAGTTCCTTTAAGCACACACACAAAACCTTTACAAAACCTTATTAGAAAGTATACCACAAAGAGCAAAATATTTGGAACCATAATTAATGCACAGTCTCACCTACACTGGAAGTCTGGATTCTCAAGGATCTTTCCAATGGCAGATAAAATACCAAACATGAGTGCAGAAATCAGCATTGTCACTCCAAGTGTTGTTAACCAGGACATACTGCAGAAATAGCATAAACTTTCTGCCGATGTGCACACAATGACGTGAACCACAAACAGCACCAGACACATCTAGTAAAAGAGCAGAGAGAAGAGTAAAGGGGAGAGGGGCACTTCAAATTCTGCCCGGCTGCTCAGAGTTTTTGGAACACTGAGCAAAAGCAGCACCAGAACCTAGGGGAAAAAAAAAATAAATAAATAAAACAGAGAATTAACACTTCAACAATCAGGGTTAGCTAAAGAATGCAGTGAGAATTCACACCAAAATCATACTGGTGTCATCCACGTCACTCTGGTACGATATAGTATGATCACTCGATCTAAAAAACACTGTGAAACAATATACTGGATGATTTGACTTGCATAAGTGATCACCATATAAAGGGGAGAAACAAAGACTGTGTTTTCATTTCTTGATTTAAGGGCTTGGACACATGATTCATCAGGGTTTAATGGATTACCATGTGCCTCCTGACTTGCTGTGACCGACCACCTGCCCGATCTTCATTCACTGTAAGAGTTTTCACTCTCTACAAAATTAAATGTTTTAACTCTCAATACTGAAATACCTCCTAAGCAAACAAATTTGACTCGTTCTTTATAACCTGTAAATAAAAAGTTAAATGCACGCTCTGACAAAGGCCATTTATCTCACCAGTTACAGATTTCTTGCTGAGTTAAATAGCTTCCCAGGCCAGGGAAAGTTCTCATGTTATCACTTCAGTGTATGCTGTTTTCCAAGCTTACCAATTCTGGTATTTATTTCTGTCCCTCTCCTTGTCTTCATTTGATTTACCAGCTTCACTTCTGCTTTGCTATAATCCACACACAGAAGAGGCAGAATGCCAGATTTTCTCTCAGGTAACTGCAGCAGTAGAGTTAATTTGACTAATTTCTGCTACCCATGAACAAAGAAAGAAAAATTTAGCCACATGCTAAGACATTTTGCAAGGAACACAGATGGACTAAACAGAGCTCAGTAGGCTTGTTGTAGGGCATGATTAAAACAAATTTTTAAAAATGCAACCTAGAATCTTTCACTTGTGAATACCTCTACCTGAAACTTACCCATCCATACAGCAAGACACAGTAAAATAGATCAAAATAATTGCAATGCATTGCAGTAGTCCATTATTATTCATATACTTTCCACAATTCACTTAGTTAGGAAAGCATGAGGTTTAACATTTTCATACTGGCTTATTTTTTACTTTTTAACACAGGACTTAGAACAAAGCACTCATGATACTAGAACGCCCAAATCATAGTTACCTATAAATCTAAATGTAACTCTCCAAGCAAATACAGATATTAGTTCATGTTCCAGAGGTATTCTCACCGCATAAATAGCATGTATAGAATCATGTAGCTTGTAGTCACCTGTGAGATTTCCTGCCTTTATTTCTATGGTTGAGGGTGGAAAATACATATAAAACCAAACAATTTTAGAAAGTAAGGCAGCTTCTTGAGTGTTGCAATGGGAAAAAAAAAAAAAAAAAAAATCCAGATGTTTTGTCCAGTCTTCAAGTGACACTGTGCAAGCTCTTGTTAACCACACTTTCAGAGCTAATTAGTAGCTGCATGTTTCTGTTGATAAAGGCCCTTGACTAAAATACCTGAGATCTGTTTTGTTGAAAAAGTAACCCCCAACAACTGCATTCCAGAAAAAAATAGAATTCCCATGCTTCGGGTACAAACTGTCAGGAGTTTGAATCCTTAGGTTCCCAAAACAAAAGAACAACAAAGGACTACAAGCACTTCCGTTTCATCACGGGCACTGTCCATCTCCAGATTTGCTAGTTGTAGACTGGTAACAGAACCTCCCATCTCATCTCCTACAGGGACTGCAGAATTAACTCCTGAGAAGTGGTCAGGAGAACGATAAAGCACACCAAGCAGTCCATCAGAAACCCACTTCCAATGTGTTCTGTACACAGAGAACAAGGCATACAACATGAGGCCTTGCACACAGCCCACAAGGACTGAGAAGACTCAAATACAAAACAGCTGGTCATCTGCTAACCATTCAAGACACTGAACAGAATCACAGGTACAGCTATTATATAGCCCTGCAGGTGTGGTGGCTTTACCATGCTGAGCAGCTGAACACCACAACCGCTCTCTCACTCCCCCTCCTCAGAGGAGGAGGGGAAGAAGTAAAGGAAAGAACAACTCACGGGCTGAGATAAGGATAATTTAACTAAAGGAAATATATATATATATATAAAGGAAATATTATTAATTAACAATTCAACTAGAGGAAAAAAAGGGAAAGGGGAAAAGGGGGCGGGGGGGGGATGGGAGGGGGAAGGGAACAACAAAACAAAGCAAGTAAAGGCTATGTGGAAGTGCAGAGGAAAGAAATTGTTCTCTACTTCCCTCAAATGAACGATGCCTGACCACGTCCTTGAAGCAGGGCCTCAATGCATGTAGCCCGTGTTCACGAGGAGGACAGACATTTTCAAAACAAAAGCCCACCCCTCCCCTCTTCTTCCACCTTTTATTGCAGAGTGTGACATCATATGGTATGGAATATCTCTCTGGTTGGTTTAGGTCAGCTGCCCTGGTGATGTTTCTTTCTCACTTTTTGCCCACCCCCCAGGAGGGTTAGAGAAAGTCCTGATACTGTGCCAGCACTTCTCAGCAGCAGACAACACTATTGTGATAACACTGCTGTTCTAGCTCCAAGTGCAGAGCGTGGCACTGTATGGGCTGCTGCAGGGAAACTGAACATCCCAGCCAGACCCAGTACAGCAGGTTACGGGCTTACAACACTGCTCACAGGCTAGGACTGAACCAAGACAGTAGTGGGTATTTCCATCCTCGGGAACAATGCTTATTCTCATCAAAGTTGACAGTGATGTTATCGAAAAGGTAGGTGCAAGTTTCTGTATATAAAGTTCAGTATGCAGGCATGGTATCTTCTCAGCATTCTTCCCAAAGCATTACCACTGAGGTATTGCAGATTTCCAACACTTGAGATTTCCCCAGAATAGCAATTGCAAATAACCACTTAAAATTCCAGACATGGGATAGCTTGTCTTTATTCCTACGTGTGATATGGAATGGTGACCCAGCACCTTTCAGCAAGTACCTGTTTTGGGGCTCTATGCCTATCAGTACAAAGAATAATTATTGTAATGGTAAAAACAAAACAAACAACAAAAACAAAACAAAAACAAAAACAACTGCAACAAAAAAACAGCCACACAGGGTTTTGCTTGTTCTAAATAGCTCCAATTGTTGTTAGATAAAGAGAAAAAAATAGGAATTTACTTGCAGATGTTTTTTGTTTTTTGTTTCAATGCAGGAAGTCTCCTTAAAAAGTAGAAGGCTAACTGATATGGGAGTGATGTAAGTTGTAGCACATCTACATATTTACTACACCTATTTACACCACTATATAACCAGCTTTTATCAAAAGCTCTCTTGAATAATTTTAAACGCTAAGTTATTCTTTAAAAATAATATTATGCTCATCCTTCAAATACAATCATTAAACCCTAGAAGAGTTAATTCTGAGGAGTATACACTAAGTAGTCAAAAAATAGGAACCTTCATGTCTTGCACATAGCTTCTTTCCCAGAAAGATCTATTCTCATACCTCCATAATGATAACAGTCCCCACCATCATTGAGTACATGTCATATTGTGCCCCTTGTTTGCTTAGTGAAGAACTCAAAGTCTTCAGGGCCTCCAAATATTGCTTCAGGACATTTTTGCCAAGATTCATGAGTATTTTGGAATTATTTCCCTCTAAGTACACTTTGATCCAATTACCATGGGACTTCTCTGCTATATTAAATTGCTCGTATCCAGGATCTAATGGAAACAAACAAACAAACAAACAAACAAACAAAAAAAAAACAGGTAAGAGTATCCATGAACAAAGAATAATAGGAAACCTAATCATACTTTTGTGTTGTCTTGTATGATCTGAAGAAAATTTGCTATAGGAGTTGAAACTTCTTTCGTATACAGATAGTTACATTATCTTCCTACAGCAAGGTAATCATGAGACAGTTACTCAGAATAAAACCAATGAATCCCTAATCAGATAGAACGTCAAGGCCTCTAAATGTGACAAACGTATTAAAATAGCCATTTCCTTTTACAAAAGGTTTCCAGAATAAATGGATCCAAAATGCTTTAAATCCTGAAAAAGCCATGTTTTCCACTGGAGCCACTCATCCAGACTGTATTGCACAAGCCAAGTGAGAAATCACCAAACTGCTGATCTCTGGAGAAAACATCCAAGGACATACACACAACATATTGGGAACCCTGATTTTGCTACAAAGATAATGAGACTCAGTTGGTAACTTGGACAGAAACACAAAATAAGCCAAATTTGGAAACAGAGAAAAGAGAGAGAGAGAGAGAAACCCTGGTGCTGCCAACAACCTACAGAAGCAAGAGGCTTGCAATAGAAGGTGATTGCATGATGTCCTATCCACATCTAAGGGAATTCTGACCGGTGGGAGGGTCAGGTGGAAGGGAGTGACGACGCAACTCTTACATTACAGTAAGTGTTCTGGTTGATATATGACAAAGGTTGGGCGTGGAGGGACAATAATACAAGTCAATTCATAGGATACCAAAGAGGACTCTGCTATTTTTCTCTACTCATGCTGATTTTCATTGTCAATTTTCCCTTTAGCTAAACATTAACACAAAAAGCTGCAGTACACAAAAGAATGAGCCTTAGCATTTTTACTTCCCTAAAAGATTTACTCAGCTATGAAGATAACCAGATTGTGCAGGCATACACAGAAGAGACATCAATTTCTGAAAAAAATTAAAAATAAAAATAATTTATTGTTATAAGCATAAAGGTTAAAAAATAAATAAATTCTGCCCAAATCATTACTTTGGGTCGTACATGCTCTTGATGAGTATTCTACTCACTTCATATAAGTTTAATTTCAAGAGCATGTATTAGCAACACAGCAAATTAGATCAGTTGCTGTGTTTTAGTGTAAATGTTGACAGCAGTATTGTTTCTAAAACCATGGTTTCCTTATTCATTTTATAGGTACATCATCCCAAACTCCAATATACCATATGGTATATTGGTACCATATGGTACCATATGGTAAAATCAGTCACTGAGAAGAGTATGTAATCACAACATAAACTCAATCAACAACAGAAGGAACTTCTGTTTTACTGGACATTATGCTGTGTGAGCATTCACAGGCTTCTGTATTTTTTGCTAGAAATAAATGTTTATTTTCACTTTACATTAATAGCTATCATAAGACATCCCAAGTTGGAAGGGATCTGAGGATCAAGGACAAGGATCACTGAGTCCAAATTACAGCTCCACACAGGATACTTCTTATTTCCATGCCATTTCACTCTCGAGTTAATAACTTTAGGGTCAAATGGCCAACTTGGAAATTGTTATATAGAAACATCACCCTCTTATCTTGAAATCCTTAACGTCTTAGCTAAAAGTAGGGCAAAGATTTACTGCATAGTTTCAGAAGCCAAGAGTTAAAGCAGTGACTGAAATGAGTTTGGTGTCACAAGACTTAAATTACAGCTGGCTTTTACTCCTGATAGATCAACAATGGATCACATTTGGTAGAAACCATGATGCAGTTTGCGAGACCTTTTCAGCAAAAGAAGATGCACATTATCAAATTCAGACACATTTTTCATTTTATTTCAAGTAAGTGAAGGTGAATGCAGTATTTCTGCTCACAATTCTTGTGCAGTTATGAAGGAATTATGTCTAAGGTTTGTACGTCTCTTATCACTACAAAACAGTGATCTAATACAGGCTGAATCAATTTGGGAATTTTACAAAGTAATGGTTAACTCAGAATATCAAGTCTTCTCTCCCACTACTTCTAACATATTAACACACACTTTAGTACGGCTTTTGGTGGTATCCTTCTGGACAGATTGCTCTACTGTGAGATGAACAGGTTCACATGATGCTGGGTGATGAACTGGATGATCAGCAAAGCTCAGTGGGTCATAGTGGATGGGGCAACATCTGTCTGGCAGTCACTAGCAGTGTTCCCCAGGGCTCAGTTCCAGGGTAGGCTCTGCCCAATATTTTTATTAACAATGTGGATGCAGGACTTGAATGCACCCTTAGCAAGTTGGCTGACAGTACTAAACTGGTAGGTGCTGTTAACTCTGGAAGGACAAGAAGACTTGCAGAGGCATCTAGATACACTGGAGCATGTATCCCCCACCCCAAATCCCTACATTTCCCCCAAAATTTTGCCTCCCAGGACACCAAAACCCCCATTTTTTTTCCCCAAATGTGCCCCCCCCACCAGAAATTCCCCCATTTCCCCCCCCCAAAATAACCCCGACTTCCAAGGCAGCCTCTTTATTGCATTTTTTTTTTTTTTGAGGGGGGATCCCAATATTCTGGGGGGGGTCTCCAAATTCGAGGGGGGGGGTCCACAAATTCTGGGGATGACCCACGGCTGCCTCCCCATTTTTGGGTCCCTCTCCTTGCTTTTTGCCCCTGCCCCCCCCCCCCGTAGCCGGGCTTTTTGTGTCTGGGAGGGGTCCCTAATTTTGGAGGGGTCCCCAAATTATGGGGAAGAACCACAGGTCCCCCTCAAATCCCTCCCCCAGGTCCCCCTCAAATCCCCCCCAGGTCCCCCCAGATCCCCTCAGACTCCCCCCAAATCCCCCCCAAAGACCCCAAACACCCCCCAGACGCCCCCAACCCCCCCCCAAAGACCCCCAGAACCCCCTCATATCCCCCCAGAACCTCACAAAATCCCCCAAATCCCCCCACACCTCTCCCAACCCTCCCAAGTCCCCCCAAATGCCCCCTCAAATCCCCTAATCCCCCCTAACAACCAAAATCCCCCCCGGAAATCCCCCCAGACCCCCTCCCAAATCCTCAAAAATGCCCCCGAGGCCGCCCCAAGCCCCCCAACGCCCCCAGATACCCTCAGAGGTACCCCAAATCCCCCCATTCCTCCCTCAACCCTCCCCAAATCTCCCCAGATTCCCCCAAAATGCCCCCCAGCCCCCCCCCCCCCCAAA
>MU014843.1:272546-293209 GCA_011076525.1 Nettapus auritus | reverse complement strand
GCGCCGTTAGCGGAGCACAGACTCCCTGGCCGCCCAGCGCTGTTTTGCTTGTTGTGCTTGCTAATAAATTTATAATTGCAAATTTATGCAATTGGCTCCTGAACAATCTATAACACAGGATATCCACAGTCAGTGACTGGGGTCAGGCCTTGGCCCTCCTGCTTCATCAAAACCAACCAAGCCTTTTCTCAGCACAGTGACTTTTTCTGTCTGTAATCATGGCCTCCAATTAGCTGCCCTAACAAGTCCCTGGGGAGTCTTTGTTACTTAGGGCCCTCAGTGGGGCCCACTAATGCTCCAAGTCACTTCAATTTCTCCTTCTGATTTTACCTTCTCAAGTAGTTACATCATTCTCCTCTCAATACCTGAGATTCATAGACTCAGTGCCAAAATACACCATGGAATTAATTAAAATGCAGAAACTCCTAAGCAGCCATATTTCTCCCATAGTTTCCTTCAAGTCCTCAAGACTTGTGCAGCTAATTGGTGACCTTAAAGAAATAATTTTTGTGCATTTCAGTTTGGAGCTTCATTCTCCTATTCTATTGATCCAGGGTGCCTCCTTCAGACACCTGCACAGGGAGGAAAAGCAGACTCCTGAGGTCTGACACTGCATGGACAACCTTATTTCTCACAACCCCAGCCCTGACATTTCTCTCATTGGCCACCTGGCACTTGCATCACTTTTCCTTACACCATATTTCTGCACTGACCTCTGCGGCTGGATATTACAGCCCCTTTGTACCAGCTCCCACCTGCTTTCCCTAGTCCTGGCTCTACACAGGTGCAGAAGGTATTTTCCTATTTCAAAACAAAGAATAGGAAAACATGCTATAATTTTACAAAAGACAAGGCAAGCTCCTCATCTTGTATGTTTCCTGTGAGGTTTACCTTCCAAAAAGGATGAAAGTACAAGAAGAATTTTATACTAATGGATAGGACATTTTGAATAATAGTGTTATTATTAATCCATATTGTATTAATTAAATTATAAATGAAAAGGTGCCTGCAAAGGAAAAAATTATCAGACTGCTTATTAGATGGGCAGGCTTGAACTCCCTGAATCTCAAGACATGAAAACGTACCTGGAATTTAAGGGAGTACACCAGATTAGCAAAGTGATGACAAAGCAAGTATAGGTGAACATAACAATTACTTTTTCTGTGATAAGTATAAATTCCAAAAAATCACATTTTCTATGATAGTAACAACACTGTGACGTTTTACAGAAGGGATTGAATCATCTGAGCTAATGAGTTGATGTTTCATTACTTAAGTACTAAAGAAAATACTGGGTATTGAGGCAGAGTTTTGCTGTCTGACTGTAACCAACCAGTGCCACCTCCAGAGACCCCGGTGCATCTAAAGTAATTCCCTAGTCTTGCAGCTATCAGAAAGGACCTGCAGGAGACCAAAGCCCTTTGGGGTATTCAGGTGGAGGCAGGTGGACTTCCCAGGACACATCGAGTACCATCATTTTTCTTTGCCCCTGCTACTGCAGCTCAACCATCACATAAGACTCTTCAAAGAAAAACTCCTACTTCACTGGCTTCTTGGAAATGACCTAAAGTTGAAATGGCCATTGGGAACCCAAGATACACACCCCCTTGTTCCTAGTAGACACCTGGACATCCATTTACCTTCCTGGCTCATCAGTGGTAAACTCAGGCTGTGAGAACCAAGAGCAGGACACTTCAAATGGCTGAGGCAGAACTTTAAAGGTGTCGTGTCCAACCCTGGTTCTGTCACACCATCGAGAAGGGGAGAGGGAGCGGACAGCCAAGGGACATATTTGGGTGTTTAAGAGGTGGCCCAGCAGAGACAAGGAGACAAGAGAGTAGCTGGGGGAGGCCAGGAGAAGCAGCACAAGGTGTGGTGCTCTTTGAGAGGACAGGTTTGTGCCAGCAGCCTGAGTGAACAGCAGCTGTGCTCAGGTGAGGGGAGGCCAGGAAGTGCATGCCAAGAGCACTCCTGCCAGCAGAGACAAGGCGGGGGCCAAGGCCAAGGGGAGAGGCAGGCCCAGGGCAGGGGGCTGCAGCGGCCATACTGAGCTCCCTGCCCCTGCAGCAGCTGCATTGGCCTTCAGCACATGTGCTGGCCGGCACACACTGTGAGGTCCTGGTGTGCATCACAGAGCAGCAAGGAAGGTGCTGGAGAGGCCTGGGGTGAGGCGAGTGTAAAAGCCCCATGCAGGGGCTGGCTGGGGGTCCCCTCTGCTGCAGCCACCACATGGAGCATGGCAGGAGGAGGGCACGCAGGGCTCGTGGCCACAGGGCAGAGCCTGGCCATGGGCACTCCATGACCACCTTGCAGGTCCTGACAGGCTGCAGTGAGGGGACAAATGCCCTGGGCCCCCTTCCTGCTCTGCCCAGGCCAGCAAGGGCCCAGAGCGGCCTCCTGTCCCCTGCCCCTGCAGCTCTGGGCTCCGTTTGTGTAGCCCTGGCTCTGCAGCACCAAGCTCTGCTGGGAGCCCTCCCCTGCATGCTCCCACCTTTCCCTGACACTGCTGTTTCCCTCTGCCGGGCAGTGACCAGCCCAGCCCAGCCCCTGCCCACCTCTCCCCAGCCCCTGCCCACCTCTCCCCAGCCCCCTGCCCTTGCCTGGTCAGCCAGTCTTGGCCCTTTCTGCTTGTTCACTGAAGGCCTCTGAGACCTTTGTTCTGTGGCCTCGCTGTCTGTTCTGGCATTGTAGATCTCCCATCAGGCCATGCATCCTTTGGCTTAGCTTTACTGTGAAGATACACTCACTGCCTACCCAAAAAAGCGCACATGGTGCCCCTAGAAAACTCTTAGGATATCTTGGTGGCTCCCGATACCTCCCTGATGTCACCAACCCTGCCACATATCAGAGAGTGCCAGGAAGCTGCTTCTTGACCAGTCAGGGTCTCTAGGGGCACTGGGAATCCGCCAGTGACAACTCAGTCCAGTCCTGACTCCCTCAGCCAGCAGCCTGTGCCCTCATGCCCCTATGTCCAGGTGGCACCATGCACAAGACTGAGGCCTTGAGCCTGGCATTCCCTGAGTGTCTTCTACACTCCAGTTTGGGAAGAAGAGCCCTGAGCACTGAACAACTTCACTTTTACAACTGAGATGCCACAATGGAGGCCAGGGGTTGTTTAGGAATAAAGACATTTAGAGAAAGCCTCTGGGACAGACACAGGCTTTGTAATCTGGAGAAGAGGAATGAAAACAAACATTTATCTGAAAACACAGTTTTAAAGAATGCTGTACCTAAAGGTCACAAATTGCCTGAGATTAACTTGAGTTAAACAAGAAAAGTGAGATAGCCAATTTATTGCTAAATAAATATTACCACTAGAATCAGTTTCTTAAGGGTGGTTATCAGGTCCTTGTTCCTATTGCTGTAAATGAGGGGGTTCACTACTGGAGGCACCACTGAGTACAGAAATGACATCACCAGGCCCAAGGATGGGGAGGAGATGGAGAGGGGCTTCAGGTAGGTTAACATGACAGTGCTGACAAACAGGGAGACGATGGCCAGGTGAGGGAGGCACGTGGAAAAGGCTTTGTGCCTGCCCTGCTCAGAGGGCATCCTCAGCACAGCTCTGAAGATTTGCACGTAGGACACCACAATGAAAATAAAACACCCAAATACTAAAGAAACACTAAACAGAAGTGCCCCAACTTCCTTTAGGTATGATTCTGAGCAAGAGAGCTTGAGGATTTGGGGGATTTCACAGAAAAACTGGTCCACAGTGTTGCCTTGGCAGAAGGGCAGGGAAAATGTGTTGGCTGTGTGCAGGACAGCATTGAGAAAGCCACTGCCCCAGGCAGCTGCTGCCATCTGAGCAGAAGCTCTGCTGCCCAGGAGGCTCCCGTAGTGCAGGGGCTTGCAGATGGCAACGTAGCGGTCATAGGCCATGACAGTGAGGAGGCAGTGCTCTGCTCCAAGCAAGAAGACTAAAAAGAGGACTTGTACAGCACATCCTTGATAGGAGATGGCCCTGGTGTCCCAGAGGGCATTGGCCATGGCTTTGGGGAGAGTGGTGGAGATGGATCCCAGGTCAAGGAGGGCGAGGTTGAGGAGGAAGAAGTACATGGGGGTGTGGAGGTGGTGGCCACAGGCTACAGTGGTGAGGATGAGGCCGTTACCCAGGAGGGCAGCCAGGTAGATGCCCAGGAAGAGCCCGAAGTGCAGGAGCTGCAGCTCCCGCGTGTCTGCGAATGCCAGCAGGAGGAACTCACTCACAGAGGTGCTGTTGAGCATTTACAATTCTGGGCATGTAATCCTGCTCAAGGGGGAAAAAGAGAGTTAAAATGTACAACACAATTATGTGGCAAGGACTGAATCAATTTTAGCCTTGCAAGCAGATAAGTGGCAGGTCCCTTTCAAGAATTCTGCTTGATGCAGCTCATGGGTGGCCCTGAGAGCAGAGGACGCTGCTATGGGCAGTGTAGTTTTCAGTCTTCACCTGTAAGAAGAAGTAAAGAGGAACATGCGGTAATCTCAGATTAAATTCACCCCTGATATGAACAAATTATCTGCATTGTTGCTCCCAAATCACCTAAAGACAGAGCAGGGCTGTGGGGATTTATTTTTTCTATACTGTCATTCCTGTTACACTCCAGGTGAAACCTTGTGAATCCTCAAAGTCACAGGTACTATTTCTTTACTGCAGAGCATCCTTCAGAGAGCACAGCCAGTCTGTCCATTAGTCCTGGTCTCAGCTGTCCTGTTTCCAAGTCTTTGAACTGGAGTACATTTGCGCCCACAGGTACATGGAGTCATAGAATCAGGGAATATCCTAACATGGAAGGGATCCACAAGAATCATCTAATCCCACCCCTGATTCTGTACAGGACCACACAAAAATCAGACTGTATGCCTGAAAGCATTGTGCAAATGTTTCTTGAACTCTGGCAGCCTCAGTGACATGACTACATCCTCGGGGAGCCTCTTCTAGAGTCTACAGAACCTGACTGCTGCTGAGAGCAGAGGAATTTAGGCTCAAAGTGCACATTGCCAGACCCCTCACCCTGTCCCAATATTCCCCTTCCAGACAAGCACACTGAGGGATCCACTCCAGGTGGAGAAGCTGGGAGGGATGGCACTGTGCTGCTGCCAGTGGAGACAAGGCCAGGGAGGGACAGATGGACACTCAGCAAACCCTCCTGTGCCACAGCTCTGCCTGCAGAGGAGGCAGCTCCTGATGGGGACACCGAGGGCTTGAAGGCAGAGGTTCTGCTGGCAGGAGAGGAGAGCAGGGGGTGTCCCAGGGAAGGCGCTTGCCCTGCAAGGGATGGCAGGAAGGTACCTGAGCCCTCCCTCACACTGCATTTCTGGCAGCAGCTCCCTCTCACTGCCTGCCTTGCCCATATCTTTACTGCCTTTGTATGTCCCTGTTGGAGGCACGACCTCTGTCCCCATGCATCTTCCATGTCCATGATCAAAGACCCAATCCCACAAGCTGTGTGCTTCCTGAGTACAGGGCCCTGTCCAAGGGCATCACATAGGCTGCAGCTCTGGAAGGTCTGGTAAACCCTGAGGAAACCACAAACATGTTGTTGTTTCAGTCTCTAGGCTGAGATGCCTAAAGGGACTTTATTAAGTTAATTGCTGCAATATTAATTTCTCACTGAAATACTCTTGGAGTCTCAGTCTCCTGTACAATCCAGACAATCCATTGTCATGAAACCTGCCTCACCTCCACACCAAGAATCTGAAAGCACAGAATCCAAAAACCCTTTCTGTTTCGGATAAAGCAAGCCTTGGTCCTCCTCTTGAAATGCCCCCTCATAAATGCCATTCTCTAAAACATCTTCTGCTCCACATTGCAGGTAGAATGACAGATGTGCCATCTGTAAAAGACTCCTCTGGTAATCCCATCTGCATTGCCCTGCTGACAGAGACTCACGGTGTCAAGAGTCTGCAGATCTGTCCTGCCACACACTGCCCTCTGTTGTTGAGCTCCTCACTGCTTCCAAGCCCTCTCTCCTTCTCTCCTCTCCCCGTGCCAGCTGTGGTCAGAGCCCCCAGCCCTGCTGCTCTGTGCAGAGGAGATGCTCCTGGGCAGAGCTGTCTCTCTGCAGTGCTCCTCTTGCCAGGAGCTCCCATTGAGCCCAGGAGCCCGGCCCAGCTCAGCAGCACACCTGACAATGGCATCTCTTGCTCTGTGCCAGTGGGCTCCCTTGAGGTGTCCCCAAGGCCAGAAGGCAGCAGGGTGTCTCCTGGGGTGCGGTGTTTGAAGCAAACTGAATCCATCACTGACTGATCCTCTCTGTAGATGTCAGAGTGATTTTTTAAAGTGTAATTTGTGCTGTTAAACAGCTGTTATCAAACATGTTGTGCTTTAACCCGTCGGGCACCCCCCCCAAAAAAAAAAAAATAAATAAATAAATAAAAAAAGCTTTTGGGTTGAAATAAAGATAACTTAAAAGGACAGAAAATGAAGAGATAGTAATAACAGTATCAATACTACTAATAAATAATAATAAATTTTATTATTATTATTATTTATACGTAAAGCAAGTGATGCAATGCAATTGCTCAACGCACACTGACTGACGCCCAACCTTGGTGGGTGGGCCCCTGTAGTCCTGCTCATAGTATTAATTACTCTGGAGGACTGCTTGCTAGAAACTGGAGTAACAGTATTCTCAGAAGAACACCTTTTTGCCAATGTTTTTTCCTGGAGCTTCATGTATCTGTGCCTCTAGGGTGGAGGTAGATTTTTCCATACCATTTTCTCATGGCCTTTCCATGGTCACACAGTCAAAACCAAAGGGTGACACGTAGTATGCACCCACTATATCAACTTTCTTGAAGGGAGGGTTGCTTACACCTGACAGTTGAGCTATTGCTTTGTGAAGGAAGGTGGAGATGGTCCTCTCTTCAGAAGAGAGGTGCTCCAGCACATTGATCATACTCGTACCCCTCCTTTGGACTCATTCTAATAGATCCATGTCCTTCTTACACAGGGGGCTCCAGAGCTGAACTTGAGGTTTGGCCTCTCCAGGTTTCAGTTACAGAAGGACAATCACTTCCCTGCTCCTGCTGACCAAAGAATTCCTGGTACAAGCCAGGACACTGTTGGCCTTCTTGGCTACCTGAGCACACTGCTGGCTCATATTCAGCAGATTATCTACCACTATCCCCAGGGTTATCCCTTATCACCAGGCAGCTGTCCAGCTTCTCTTCTCCCTGCATGGGTGGGATTGTTGTTCCCCAAGTGCAGGACCCAGCACATAGCTCTGCTGAACTTCAGAGAGTTGGCCTCAGCCCATGGGTACAGCCTATCCAGATCCCTCTGCAGACCCTTCCTACCCTTGAGCAGATCGACACATGCACCTAACTTGATGTTGCCTACAAACTTACTGAGAGTGCACTCGATCCTCTCATCCAGATCATTGTTGAAGATATTGAAGAGAACTGGCCCCAGTACTGAGCCCTGGGAGACGCCATTAGTGAATGGCCTCCAGCTGCATTCAGCTCCATGCTCCTTGTCTCTTTGGACCCAGCCACCCAGCCAGTTTTTAACCCAATGAAATATAAATCCATCCAGGCCTTGAGCAGCCAGTTCCTCTGGGAGAATGCAGTTGGAAATGGTTTCAGAAACCATACTGAAGTCTAGGTAGACCACATCCACAGCCTTTCCCTTGTCCACTGAGCACATCATCTTGTCATAGATTGAGATCTGATTTGTCAAGCAGGGCCTGCTTTGATAAACCCATGCTTACTGGGCTTGATCACCTGGTTGTCCCAGAAATGTTACAGAATCACAGAATCACAGAATTTCTAGGTTGGAAGAGACCTCAAGATCATCGAGTCCAACCTCTGACCTAACACTAACAGTCCCCACTAAACCATATCCCTAAGCTCTACATCTAAACGTCTTTTAAAGACCTCCAGGGATGGTGACTCCACCACTTCCCTGGGCAGCGCGTTCCAATGGCTAACAACCCTTTCGGTAAAGAAGTTCTTCCTAAGATCCAACCTAAAATTCCCCTGGCGCAACTTAAGCCCATTCCCCCTCGTCCTGTCACCAGGCACGTGGGAGAACAGACCAACCCCCACCTCGCTACAGCCTCCTTTGAGGTACCTGTAGAGAGCGATAAGGTCACCTCTGAGCCTCCTTTTCTCCAGGCTGAACAATCCCAGCTCCCTCAGCCGCTCCTCGTAGGACTTGTTCTCCAGGCCCCTCACCAGCTTGGTCACTCTTCTCTGAACTCGCTCAAGCACCTCGATGTCCTTCTTGTAGCGAGGGGCCCAAAACTGAACACAGTATTCGAGGTGTGGCCTCACCAGAGCCGAGTCCAGGGGGACAATCACCTCCCTAGCCCTGCTGGTCACACTCTTTCTTATACAGGCCAGGATGCTGTTGGCCTTCATGGCCACCTGAGCACACTGCTGGCTCATATTCAGCCGACTATCAACCATCACTCCCAGGTCCTTCTCTGACAGGCAGCTCTCCAACCACTCGTCTCAGAGCCTGTAGCTCTGCTTGGGGTTATTGCGCCCCAGGTGGAGGACCCGGCACTTGGCCTTGTTGAACTTCATGCAGTTGACCTCAGCCCATTGGTGCAGCCTATCCAGATCCTCCTGCAGAGTCTTCCTACCCTCGAGCAGATCGACACATGCACCTAACTTGGTGTCATCTGCAAACTTACTGAGGGTGCACTCGATCCCCTCATCCAGATCATTGATGAAGATATTAAAGAGGACCGGTCCCAGCACCGAGTCCTGGGGAACACCACTAGCGACCCGCCTCCAACTGGATTTGACTCCATTTACCACGACTCTTTGGGCCCGGCCATCCAGCCAGTTTCTAACCCAACGAAGCGTGCGCCAGTCCAAGCCAAGAGCAGCCAGTTTCCTGAGGAGAATGCTGTGGGAAACGGTGTCAAAAGCCTTGCTGAAGTCAAGGTAGACCACATCCACAGCCTTTCCCTCGTCCACCCAGCGCGTCACTTTGTCACAGAAGGAGATCAGGTTCGTCAAGCAGGACCTGCCCTTCATAAACCCATGCTGACTGGGCCTGATCGCCTGCTTGCCCTGCAAGTGCTGCGTGATGACTCTCAAGATCTGCTCCATGAGCTTCCCTGGCACTGAGGTCAAATGTTGCATGATGGTACTCAAGATAATCTGCTCCATGACTTTCCCAGGCTCAGTTGTCAGACTGACAGGCCTGTAGTTACCCAGATCCTCCTTCTGCCCCTTCTTGTAGATGACCATCATATTTGTTAGTCACCAGTCAACTGGGATCTCCACTGATAGCCAAGACTGCTGATAAATGATGGAAAGCAGCTTGGTGAGCACTTCAGACAGCTCCCTACGTACCAATGGGTGGATCCCATATAGCCCCCTAGACGTCCGTATATCTTGGTGGAGTAGCAGTTCTCTAACCATTTCCTCATGGATGAGAGCTTAATTCTGCTCAAGGTCCTTATCTACCAGCTCAGGGGTTGAGTACTAGGGGAACAACTGGTCTTGCTGTAAAACCTCAAGGTAAAGAATTCACTAAGTACCTCAGCCTTTTCTTCATCTCTTCTAATTCTGTTTTCCCACATCCAATACAGGATGAAGATTCTCCTTAATTCTTTCTTTCTCTCTCTCTCTGTCTTTTTTTTTTTTTCCTTATGTATTTATGTGTTGGGTCTCTTTGGGATGGAGTCACCTTTCTCTGTGTGGTGGTTTTACTCGGGTGGGCAGCCGAGTTCCACCACAACCGCTCTCTCACTCCCCCTCCTCAAAGAGGAGCGAGGAGAAAATACGATGAAAGGGGCTCAAGGGTTGAGATAAGGACTAGGAGATCGCGCAATAATTATCGTGACGGGAAAAACAGACTCAGCATAGAGAGAAAGTAAGATTTATTGCTTATACTAACAAGCTAGAGAAGTGAGAAACAAAGGAAAGAAACCAAAAGCACCTTCCCCCCCATCCACCCTCTTCCACCTCCTCCCCCCGAGCGGCACAGGGGAACGGGGGAATGGGGGTCATGGTCAGTCTACAGCACTTCTTCTCTGCCACTCCTTCTCGGTCACTCTTGTCCCCTGTGCTGTGGGGTCCCACCCACGGGATGCAGTCCTTGCCAAACTGATCCAGCGTGGGCTGTCCACAGGCAGCAGCTCTTCAAGAACTGCTCCAGATATGGGTCCGTACCACGGGGTCCATCCCTCAGGAGCAAACTGCTCCAACCGGGGTCCCCCACGGGCAGCAGCTCCTGCTGGGTCACCTGCTCCTGCGTGGTCTCCTCTCCATGAGCTGCAGGTCTGGCCCGGAATCTGCTCCAGCAGGGGTCTTCCACAGGCCGCAGTCTCTGTCGGGGCAGGTCCACCTGCTCCACCGTGGTCTCCTCCACGGGCTGCAGCGTGGAACCCTGCTCCACCGTGGTACTCCATGGGCTGCAGGGGACATCCTGCTTCACCATGGTGCTCACCACAGGCCACAGGGGACTTCTGCTCCGGTGCCTGGAGCACCTCTCCCCCTCCTTCTTCACTGACCTTGGTGCCTGCAAGGCTGTTTCTTACTCCTCTCACCCTCCCAGCTTCTGAGTGGCGCAGCGTTTTTTTCCCTGTCTTAAATATGCTCTCACAGAGGCGCAAAACAACATCGCTTATTGGCTCAGCTCTGGTCAGCAGTGGGGCCCTTACCAAACATGGGGCAGCTTCTAGATCCTTCTCTCAGAAGCCACCCCTATGGCTCCCCTGCTACCAAAACCTTGCCACGTAAACCCACTACACCCTGCAGCAGCCCACACAGTGCTGTGCTCCACACTCGTAGCTGAAACAGCACTGATATCACTCCAGTGTTGTGTCTGTTGCTGCATAGTGCTGGCACAGCATCAGGACTCCCTCCCTCCCCCCAGGAGCCAGCAGGCTGGGAGTGGGCAATTGATGGGGAGGGGACATCACCAGGGCAGCTGACCTAAACCAACCAAAGGGATATTCCATAACACCTGATGTCACATTGTGGTGGTTTTACCGTGCTAGGCAGCTGAACACCACAACCGCTCTCTCACTCCCCCTCCGCAGAGGAGGAGGGGAAGAAGTAAAGGAAAGAACAACTCACGAGTTGAGATAAGGATAATTTGATTAAAGGGAAATATATATATATATTAAGGAAATACTATTAATTAACAATTCAACTAAAGGGAAAAAGGGAAAGGGGAAAGGGAGGGGGAAAGGGAACAGCAAAACAAAACAAGTAATAACTATGTGGAAGTGCAGAGGAAAGAAATTATTCTCTACTTCCCACAAATGAGCGATGCCTGACCATGTCCTTGAAGCAGGGCCTCAATGCATGTAGCCCGTGTTCGCAAGGAGGATGGACATTTTCACAACGAAAGCCCACCCCTCCCGTCTTCATCCTTTTTCCACCTTTTATTGCAGAGTGTGACATCATATGGTATGGAATATCTCTTTGGTTGGTTTAGGTCAGCTGCCCTGGTGATGTTTCTTTCTCACTTTTTTGCCCACCCCCCAGGAGGGTTGGAGAAAGTCTTGATACTGTGCCAGCACTTCTCAGCAGCAGACACAATACTAGTGTGATAACACTGCTGTTCTAGCTACAAGTGCAGAGTGTGGCACTGTATGGGCTGCTGCAGGGAAAGTTAACATCCCAGCCAGACCCAGCACACACTCAATAAAGGGGGGCTCTTTTGGGGGAGGGCGGTCCTCTTGAACAACTGCTATGCGTTTTGAAGCCCTGCTTCCCAGAACGTGGCCGAACATCGCTTGTTGATGGAAAGTAGAGAATAACTTTTTTTTTTTTTTTTTTTTTTTTTTATCTCTGTGCTTCTGCATGGCTGTGTTTTTTTCTTTTGTTACGTTTTCTCCCCATGCTCTTTCCCTTTAATTAAATCATTCTCATCTCAAATCTTGAGCTCCTTGTGTTGACTTTTCTCCCCCTTCCTCTTTGACAAGGTGGGGAGTGAGAGATTGGTTGTGGTGGAGCTCAGCTGCCCATCCGAGTAAAACCACCACAATTTATAAAAAAGAAAAATAAACAGAAAAGAAAGAAAAACAAAAGGGGGCAGGGGGGAAGGGCTTTGGCCCTTCTTTTTTTTTTTTGCACAGCCTAACAACATTTAGGACTGAGCTTTGGAGAAAATGACAGCATACATAAGAAGCACAGAAAGGTGAACTCTGGCAGCCTTCCATCCTCTACCTTTCTTTGAGCCTGTGCTGCAACTCCATTCAACTAGTTACTCCTTTATTATCTAAACTCTCCTGCAACTGCTGATCCTGTTATCTTGAGAGAGACAGCACAATCAGGATGAGCCAACTCCCTGCAGACATAAACAGTTGACAGAATGGGGCATCTGTCCAGGGCAACCTTGAGAAACTGCAGGATTTTGCCTACAGAAACCTCTTGACATTTGCAAGGACAAGAGCCTAGTCCTGTACCAGTGGAAGAGTAACCCCACACATCAGGGTGGACTGGGACCCTGCTGAGTGAGCACTGCCCAGGAGGATTAGTGCCTGGGCACCACAAGGGATCCATATGAGCTGTGGTGCCTGCTCACCACAGAAACCAGGCCAGCTTCCTACACAGCTGCCTTACGAGGAGCATGGCCATCAAGAAATCTGAGTTATCAGACTCAGCTCAGATCTGGTGTGACACCACCCGCACATAGGTGTCCCAGTGTGTAGCTCCTCATTTTTCAGGGCACAGGATAGTGCCCAAAGAGGTTGTGCCAAGGAGGGGTTCAGAGCCTGAAGCACCTGCCCTGCGTAGAGAGGCTGAGACACTTGGGTTTCTCTGGCCGAGTGGCATGGAGCATCCAAGCAAAAAAAAAAGCCTGAGACTGTCCGAAGGGTGGTGTTGTAGATGCTTTGGCTTTCCCATGTATAGAAAAAATTACATGAGACAGAAATAATGCCAAAAAGTTGACTTCAGGATGTTGAGATTGGACATGAAGAGAAAGAAATCCCCAGCTCTTACTGCACCAGGAATAGCCCTGAGTAATGTGTAAAGGGAAAGGATCTCCCGTTCCAGGGGCTGGAGGTCAAGGCCATGCCCTTGTTATTGGTTAAACATATTTAGTTTGTCTACACATTAATGTCACCTTCACGTTGCCTTTGTCTACTTGTCCTCACTGCCTCCAATGTTCTGCTCTAACAAGCTCCAAAAGAGGTTATGTCAGTGCTGGCCCTCAGGGGGACACTCCAGTAAACTTGCATTTGACTTGGACTTCTTGAGTGATGTCTTCAATTGTCTCTCAGTGCCCGAGGTTTGTGTGCTCATCACCAAATCCCCCAGAGGGGTGATTACAATGCCTTGGGCTGGGCCTCTGCTGTTGAGCTGGGCCAGGCTCCTGGGACAGAGAGAGCTCCTGGCAAGAGGGCCCTGGTGCAGAGAGACAGCTCTGCCCAGGAGCAGCTCCTCTGCACAGCGCAGTAGGGCTGGGGGCTCTGACTGCAGGTTGCATGGGGAGAGCAGAGAAGGAGAGAGGGACTGGAGGCAGTTAGAAGTGGGAGGATGCTGAGAGCTCACTGTAGGAGAAATCTGCACAGCCATTGGGAAGGTAAGTCTCTGGCTGCAGGACCATGCAGCTGCAGGTGGTGGAAGGGTCTCCTTCTGGGTCTTGTTTTTGGAAGGGCAGTAGGCAATGGAGTAGGCTTTGAGAGACCTGCTGGATTGCACTATGAGGTGAGGAAGTCTGGCAGAAGCCCCTTAGAGTGCCCTAAACCAGGTGCCCCCGGTCAGCCCAGAACAGACTGCCCTGGCTGGCCATGCCAGGCTCTCTGTCAGCTGCAGCCATGGAGGTGCCCCTTGGCTGTGCCTTGTTGTTGGCAGAGTGCTGCAGGGCAGCACTGAACACAGCTGCGTGGGATGGGGTCTGTGAGCATGGGCAGGGGGAAAGAAGAGGTGGGTGCAGAGCAGCAGCTCCCAGCAGGGACAGCTGCAGGCAGCAGAGAGAGGGCCAGGTGGCCAGAAGGAGCTGTTGCCAGAAACACCGTGGCAGGGGGGATTTGGGCACCTTGTGGCCATGCCCTACAGTGCAGATGCCTTTTCCTGGAGCAGCCCCTCCCTGGCCTCCTCTCCCCCTGCAGCCCATGGGATCTTGGGCAGGCATGGCCAGCACAGCAGGCAGAGCCCAGACGAGGACAAATTCCCCATCTCCCCATCTGGCTCACTTTGGCTCTCCTCCCTCAGCAGCAACACGGCACCATTTTTCTTGTGTCCTCCTTGTGGCATTGTTTTGGTATCCATGTGCCCAAAGGAGAGGACACCTCCATGCTAAGGCCATGTCCATGCTGCTAGATGGCTGTCTGTGGGCAGCTGGATTGAGGTCTCTACACCCTTGGTAAGGAGGGAGAGCATAGATCCTGCTCAGGAAAACGGAGAAAAGGTGACAATTCTGTCCAGCTGCACGTTTTTCAGGCTTCTCTTTTCACAGCTGTCTCCAGTTTCTTCTCTGGGAAACAAGAGAGTGGGAAGTTCCTCCTAAACATTACAGGGGCAAGTGGAATAAAATAAAATGAAAAAACCCTTCATTTTCCTCTGAAGTCAGATGAGTTGAGCAACAGCACTCCAAAGCTCAAGGATGAGAGAAGACGGACATTGAGTTTATCCCATGTTCTTTCTTCCCTCCTGCTGCACAGCAGAAAGGACTCCTCTGCAGCCCACATCAGCCCCTGCTCCCTGTGCCACTCTCAGCCAGCACCAGCCACAGCTGAAGCAAGAGAGCTTCAAAAAGGTTCTCCTGCAAAGAGAGCCAGGGGCTGGGGGGTACTCTCAGATTTGCAGTATGTTTTCCTCAGAGGAGTCTTTTCTAACTTTGCTCTGCCTTCTCTTCAACAAACAACCATGTCCAAAGACAGAAAATGCCCAACAGCACCTCTGTGAGTGAGTTCCTCCTGCTGGCATTCACAGACATGTGGGAGCTGCAACTCCTGCATTTCGGGCTCTTCCTGGGCATCTACCTGGCTGCCCTCCTGGGCAACAGCCTCATCCCCACAGCAATAGCATGTGACCACCGCCTCCACACCCCCATGTACTTCTTCCTCCTCAACCTCGCCCTTCTCAACCTGGGATCCATCTCCACCACTCTCCCCAAAGCCATGGCCAATGCCCTCTGGGACACCAGGGCCATCTCCTGTCAAGAGTGTGCTGCACATGTCTTATTTTCTGTATTCTTGGTTGGAGTAGAGTATTCCCTTCCCACTGTCATGGCTTATGACCGCTACGTTGCCATCTGCAAGCCCCTGCACTATGCGAGCCTCCTGAGCAGCAGTGCTTGTGCCCAGATGGCAGCAGCTGCCTGGGGCAGTGGCTTTCTCAATGCTGTCCTGCACACAGCCAACACATTTTCCCTGCCCCTCTGCCAAGGCAATGCTTTGGACCAGTTTTTCTGTGAAATCCCCCAGATTCTCAAGCTCTCCTGCTCACATGCCTACCCCAGGGAAGTTGGGGCACTTGTGCTTAGCGTATCTTTAGCCTTTGGTTGCTTTATTTTCATTGTTTTTTCCTACGTGCAGATCTTCAGAGCTGTGCTGAGGATGCCCTCTGAGCAGGGCCGGCACAAAGCCTTTTCCACATGCCTCCTTCACCTGACTGTGGTCTCCCTGTTTCTCAGTACCATCGTGTTTGCGTACCTGAAGCCCCCCTCATTCTCCTCCCCATCCCTAGACCTAGCAGTATCTTTTCTCTACTCGGTGATACCTCCAGCAGTAAACCCCCTCATCTACAGCATGAGGAATCAGGAGCTCAAGGATGCACTGAGGAAATGGTTTGAATACATATTTCTTCAGAATGAATAATGTGCCTTTACATTCCAAGTTTATTTCAGAAACTGTTAGGAAAGTAATTTGCTTTTATTTGTCTTGATAACTACTTTCTCCAAGTTGTGGTTTTAAGTAATATCATGCTTAGCCTCCTACTTGTTAATTTTTCTCTTTACTTTTCCCAATCATCTCATATATATCTAAAGCCAGGCTTTCTGTGTATCTATAGACAATAAAGAAGTGAGCAGAAATTCATAAGTCTCAGCTGCAGTCTATTCCCATCTCCCGTGAACTGGAGAAGGAACTATTAAAAAAAAATAGCAAAAACTATTTGTGTCAGCAATGCTTGACCACGTCCTTGAAACGGGGCCTCAATACGTGCAGCTGATTTTTAGGAGGACAGACTTCTTCATAATGGGAGCCCACCCTTCCCCTGCCCTTCCATTTTTCCATCTTCTATTGCTGAGTGTGACATCATATGGTATGGAATATCTCTATGGTTGTTTTAGGTCAGCTGCCCTGGTGATGTCCCCTCCCTGACTCTTACGTACCTCCAGGCTGCTGGCTCTTGGTGGGATAGCGTGGGGGGGGGGGGGGGGGGGGGGGGGGGGGGCAGGATTAAATCAATTCCTGATGCTGTACCAGTATTGCTCAGCAGTAGACAAAACACTGCCATGATACCGCTGCTGCTCTAGCTACAAGAGCAGAACACAGCACTGTATGCGCTTCTGCAGGAAAAGTTAACTCCATCCCAGCCAGAGCCAGTACAGGGCAACATGCTGGGCGAGAAGGCTGGTTCTGAGCTCTGTGGGGAGCCAGGAAGGTCCTAATAAGCACCAGCAAAACTGAGGAAGCCCAAAGGCCCTTCCGAAGGTTGACTTATTCCCACTTGGGCAGTGGGGAGGGCTATGAGAAAGACTTGTGTGAAGGCTGTGAGAAACAAGGAAATGTCACTGCCATTGCCCCAGGGCTGCAATTAATCACTTGCCAGACTTCTTTGCCGGGGCTGTGTGAGTTCAGGAGACAGCAATGAATGGAGTCTGCAGAGCGTGAGCCTGTCCAAGGTGGACTGACCAGAGCTCAAGTGCTCAGTCTCGTGTGAGCAGGCAGAGGAGAGCTCTGCAGCCCCAGGTCACAAAGCAGCCCCAGCAAAGGAGTTGGGCGAGTGATTTCTTGCAGCCATGAGGCAATGGCAGTGACCCCATGAGCCGGGTTTGCCTCCCAGCCTGCCCAGCACTGCCCTGAAGAGTGCCCCCATGCCCCAGGCACCACAGACCCCTCACTTGGCAGAGCATCACCTCTGGTTGTCATGTCAGAGGTTTCTGCTTTTGCCTGAAGTCATCCTTCAGGGCTGCTTTCTGTTTTCTACACAGAGGGGGCTACTGCCTCCAATACTCCCAGGGGAAACTGAAGCATGTATGAGAGCCTGGAAAAAGTTACCCTGGGTCCATATGGGCCATTCTGGAAGCCAATCCTGTAGGCAGGAGGTGCACTTTTGTGGTGGTGCAGAGCTGCTGAGCACAGCTGCTCCCAGTAAGATGACTAATATGGGAGGTCAGGAAAAGCCTGAACAGGAACAATGTGAAATTTGGGAGAGGGAAGGGGATCTTGGCCAGCAGAAATTAAAGATTCTGTAGAGCTAAGAGGGTTCAAGTACTGTTGATTCTGCTGTAACAATGATTTACAACAGTCATATGAGGCCATTACAGTATTGTAAGCAGTATCCTTAATCCCTAAACCTAAATGCTACTCCACACCCTGACAGGAATCCACTACTCCAATGTCTGACCACAAAGCATCTATTTAAGACGAAAGTCAGCCCAGAGCCCTTTTCTCTTATTCTCTTGCTCACCCTAATCCCTGTCATTAACACTAGCATTAAAATGCTCTATTTAACCCTAGACAACTTCCTGACAGACATAAAAAACAAACAAACAAACAAAAACAAACAAACAAAAAATCACTAAACCACAGAACTTACTCATACCCTAACCACATACTTGACGCACCAAGCAGAACACCAAACCCTCAGCCAAGGAGATGCTCCCTGCTTTTCTGTTTTCTGGGATTTTTCCCGGACTGAAGGAGACAGGCTGAAAGTCCCAGCATGGTCTGTGAGGAACGAAGGGCTGGACCAAAAGCTGCCTTTGTGGTGGCATGTGCCCAAGCAGACAACAACTGGTATTGGAATCATCTATACTGGAATGTGCCCCCTGCAGTGGGTCAGATGGCCGATGTCAGCCTGGAGAGGAATCTGGAGCTGCCAGATGGCAGAGGAACCCAGGGACAATGTGCTCATTGGGTAGTGATTAGAACCTCATAAAAGGAGAGACCAAGAACAGTCTGGAAAAGGAATATCTGAGGTGTTCAGGGGCTAAGGAAGACTGCAATGTCTGATAAGGTGGTGAAGAGCGAGAAGGTCAAGGCCCATAAGATTGTAGAATAATTGAGGACAACCTCTTTGAAGTCTCATGGGCCAGGTCTGGTGCAGCACTTGCCTGCCCTTTGTGCCCTTAGAGACACTCCACCATCCTGCCAAGCACTGCCCTGTGCTGCTGAGCCATCAGGGAAGATGGAAAGGGGTTCAGAAGCAGAGATCCCAGTGGATTTGGGTCTGCTGACTGTTATAAGTTACTTTCTCATAGAATCAAACTATTTCAAGATTTGTAATCATGTGAGAAAGCTTTATTAATTGAGTAATTAAGTAAGCAGACACAAGCAAAACAGCGCTGGGTGGCCGGGGAGTCTCAGCTCCACCCATGGCACACGCGAAGTGACAAACTGTTTCATATTTATTCAGCAGAACACTGAATATTCAATTAACACCTATACATATTCATTACCCAATCCCGCCTTCTCTCGCTTCATATGCTAATTAGCTTATCAGTCCTTTGCGCTTGCGCAGATTCTTCCAAGAATTGTGGGCGGGGGTCTTCAAGACGTGGGCAGTGGTCTTTGGGAGGAAGGCCGTAGGTATTCCTCGCAGTGTATTTTTCACCTTTGGCCTGGAATGTAGTGATTTGGCAGGCTTGCAGTTTCTTTATCGGTCCGAGCTAATTTATGTCCTTGTTGTCCACCTGTTTTCTGCCCGGGACGTGATGGTCTGGCAAGCCTCTGCAACCAGTCTCCACACGTCCTTCGCCTCCTGGCCCCCCCCAACAGCACATCCTACAGACTCAGACAACCTCCTCCCCAGCCAACAGATAACCTTGAGTATATATTCTATTCCAATCTCAGTATGCAGACAACAATTCATTCTACTGTCTAGTTAACTAAGCATTCTTTTACATTTAACTATTTACTTGCTTGTTTCAGAGTCCCAGTTATATAGGCTCTGACAGGTTATATTATAGATATATTCTGATAGGTTCGGGTATTGTTCTGCAGCGAATTTGTTTTAGCATGAGATCACAAGGTCTCTGTACAAATCAGGAATTTTACTTAACCCTGTGATATGACAGTCTGTTCGCTTAACCGCATGTCTCAACCTTTGTTATTGTGTAACTTCCCCCTCCTTACTCAATAAGTAAGAACAATAAGAACAAATATTCACAATTTATTACACTGACCACCCTGAGCAGCATGGGCAGGGGGAGTCCTGTGGGGTTCCCAGGGCACCACAACCTCCTGGCTCTGCAGAACAGCACTGCCAGCTTGGGGCCCTCCATTTCCTTTCCATGGCTGGCCCCACCCCGGGGGCTGCTGGAGAGGCGCAGAGCTGCTTTTCTCTAGCAGCTGTGGTGCCTTGTGAGGGTCTGGGGCTATGGTGGCCATGCCCAGAGCCCAGCAGAAGCCTGCAGTGGGCACTGCCCTGGGGCCAGCCTGGGCTGCTGGGCTGGGATGGGCTGGGCTGGGCTGGGGAGAGGTCAGGGAGGTGGGAAGAGGTGGGAAGGGACTGGACTGGGCTGGTCACTGCCCGGCAGAGGGAAACAGCAGTGTCAGGGAAAGGTGGGAGCATGCAGGGGAGGGCTCCCAGCAGAGCTTGGTGCTGCAGAGCCAGGGCTACACAAACGGAGCCCAGAGCTGCAGGGGCAGGGGACAGGAGGCCACTCTGGGCCCTTGCTGGCCTGGGCAGAGCAGGAAGGGGGCCCAGGGCATTTGTCCCCTCACTGCAGCCTGTCAGGACCTGCAAGGCGGTCATGGAGTGCCCATGGCCAGGCTCTGCCCTGTGGCCACGAGCCCTGCGTGCCCTCCTCCTGCCATGCTCCATGTGGTGGCTGCAGCAGAGGGGACCCCCAGCCAGCCCCTGCATGGGGCTTTTACACTCGCCTCACCCCAGCCCTCTCCAGCGCCTTCCTTGCTGCTCTGTGATGCACACCAGGACCTCACAGTGTGTGCCGGCCAGCACATGTGCTGAAGGCCAATGCAGCTGCTGCAGGGGCAGGGAGCTCAGTATGGCCGCTGCAGCCCCCTGCCCTGGGCCTGCCTCTCCCCTTGGCCTTGGCCCCCACCTTGTCTCTGCTGGCAGGAGTGCTCTTAGCATGCACTTCCTGGCCTCCCCTCACCTGAGCACAGCTGCTGTTCACTCAGGCTGCTGGCACAAACCTGTCCTCTCAAAGAGCACCACACTTTGTGCTGCTTCTCTTGGTCTCCCCTACCCTACTGCACTGAATCCTTGTCTCTCATGGCCCCCACAATTCACACCCAAATATGTCCCTTGGCTGTCAGCTCCTTCTCCCCTGCCCCATAGGGTGAGTGCCCTGTACAGAACCAAGGTGGTACATGTTTGTATTGGGTCTGGCTGGGATGTTAACTTTCCCTGCAGCAGCCCATACAGTGCCACACTCTGCACTTGGAGCTAGAACAGCAGTGTTATCACACCAGTGTTGTGTCTGCTGCTGAGAAGTGCTGGCACAGTATCAGGACTTTCTCTAACCCTCCTGGGGGGTGGGCAAAAAGTGAGAAAGAAACATCACCAGGGCAGCTGACCTAAACCAACCAAAGAGATATTCCATACCATATGATGTCACACTC
>MU014843.1:255239-272146 GCA_011076525.1 Nettapus auritus | reverse complement strand
TGGTCAGGCATCGCTCATTTGTGGGAAGTAGAGAATAATTTCTTTCCTCTGCACTTCCATATAGCCTTTACTTGTTTTGTTTTTGCTGTTCCCTTTCCCCCTCCCTTTCCCCTTTCCCTTTTTCCCTTTTTCCCAATAGCTGAATTGTTAATTAATAATATTTCCTTAATATATATATATATTTCCCTTTAATCAAATTATCCTTATCTCAACCCGTGAGTTGTTCTTTCCTTTACTTCTTCCCCTCCTCATCTGAGGAGGGGGAGTGAGAGAGCGGTTGTGGTGTTCAGCTGCCTAGCACGGTAAAATCACCACAATATTACCATAATTTGGTATAGTTCTTGTGTAATTTGAATTGGTGATGGCACGAAAGGATAGTTCCTTCACCAGTGATCAAGATCCTTCTTCATTTTAGGTTACTACTCAACATCCTTCACTCAGCTTCAAGTTTTTTTCTTTATCTTGTGGATAAACTGGATTATGTCTCCCTGATTAGGCTAAAGCACAGTGCAGTGCTTTTTACCCTCTACCACTACAGCAGTATACATCGGACTTTCCCATACTCTGTTTATTGACCTGACAGGTTATTTCACATTTTTCACTTTCATATCCCTAGTTGGAAAGGGGCGATTTCCCAAAGTGGGGAAAGGTGATGGGTTCTTTCTCAGCCATTTGAAGTGTCCTGTTCTTGAGTCTTGCAGCCTGAATTTGCCGTAGATGACCCAGGATGATAAAAGGATGTTCATCTGTCTACTAAGAACAAAGGAGAGTATAAAGGGTTCCCAATGGCCATGTCAACTTTGGGTCAATTTTAGGAATTCACTGAAGAAGGGGTGTGTCTTTGAAGGGGTTTTGTGTGCTGGGCTGGACTGTAGTTGCAGGGATAAAGACCACTGCTGGCAGTGGATTTTCCCAGGGAACTCCATCTACCTCCCCCTGAATCCCCCAAGGGGCTCCTGGTCTCCTGACTGCAAATGCAGTCCTTTCTGACTGCAAATCCAGGGAAGTAGCTCAAATACAAAGGGGTCTCTGGTGTTTTTTCCTGATTGCTTATGGTCAGATAGCAAAGCTCTGCCTCAATACCCAGTCATTTCTTTAGTACTTAACTAATAGAGCAACTACTCATCACTTCAAGTGATTCAATCCCTTCCATAAAATGTCACACAATGTAGTTTCTACCATGAAGAAATGTGAATTTTCAGGATGTATGTTCATTGCAGGAGAAGAAATAGTGGTGTTCACCTGCACTTGCTTTGTCATCGCTTTCTCTGTCATGATGTGCTCTCTCATTTTCCAGGTTCATCCACAAGTTGTGATTAAACAGACAGTGCTGGATCTCCCTTCTCCAGCTGCCTGTATAGACCTATTCACTTCCCATGTTTCTCCTGGTTTACTCTCCCCTTTTTGATCAATAGACTTCTCTCACACAACCAGTTGCTAACTTTGAGCTTCAGGCAGAAGCAGCCCAGCTTGCCCATCTATCAAGAGTCTGTCTTATTATCTCCTTAGAAAGAACCTCATAATTTCTCATTGAATTCATATGCTATGGATCAATAATAACACTTAAAAAAAAATCCTATCTATCAGTGTAAAAGACTTCTTGTACAGTCATCCTTTTTGGAAGGTAAACCTCACAGGAGGCACACAAGATGAGGAGCTTGCATGTTTTCATGTTCTTTAGTTGGAAATAGGAAAAACACTTTGCACCTGTGTTGCCAGGTCTCTAAGGAAAGCAGGTAGGAGCTGGTACAAAGGGGCTCTAACATCCAGATGCAGATTTTGGTACAGAAGTCTGATGTAAGGTAAAGAGAAGCAAGCGCCGGGTGGCCAATGAGAAATGGCAGGGCGGGGGGGGGCGGGCGGGGGAGGAGCAAGGTTGTCTATGCAGTGTCAGACCTCAAGAGTCTGCTTTTCCTCCTTACACAGGTCTCCAAAGGAGAGACCCTGGATCAATATCAGAGAATAATGCTCCAAACAAAAATTCAGCTAAACACATCCTTTAAGATGAGAAAAGATTTTTATTAGGTGCTTTTTGAAATCTTCCTCCTTAACTACACCATGAAAGCTCTCCAATTAGCTGTACAAGTCTTGAAGTCTTGAACAAAACTATAAAGGAGATGTTCATTTTAATGAGTTCCATTGTGTATTTTGGTGCTGAGGCTATGATGCTCAGGTACTTAGAGGAGAATGATGCAATTGTTTTAGAAAGTAAAGTCAGAAGGAAAAGTTAAAGTGACTTGGAGTATTAATGGGCCCCACTGAGGGCTGTTATTAAGCCAGCTTCCCCAGGGACTTGTTAGGGAAGATAATTGCAGGCCATGATTACAGATAGGCAAAAGCACTATGCTGAGTAAGGTCTTGGTTTGCTTTCATGAAGCAGAAAATCCAAGTCCTGACAGCAGCTACTGGAGGGATACCCCATGTCTGGCTCAGGGCTTTTCCTGGGGATCTGTGGGATGTGGTGTGCAGTGTGATGCCATGAGAAGAACACTGGTATAACACCTCCCTGCCTCTGCACAGGGTTGCAAGGAAGTAATGAGGCCCCACTGCAACGAGTATAATGTCTTCCCATGAGCTCTAGCCAAGGGGACAAAAACATCAAGGCTGTTGGGGCCTTCCATTATTGCTAGCACCCTCTGCCTTCTCCTCTTCAGGCTTTCCTATGGTGTCCTATTCTTTGCCCTGTTTCCTTGAAGTCTGCAGACATCCATCTCTGTTCATCACCTTGCTCTCATCCCAGCCTTTCCAACATTTCACCAATGTCTCGTCAATCCTCAAGAACTGTTCTTTAAAACACAAAGCCATGGTCTGATCACAGACACTCTTTGGGTTACCTCTGGCACCACAGCATGAGACTTTGAGGGACATTTCTTCCTCCTCATGGTGAGTGCCACCCTTCCAAGGAACACTTTGTGGCAGTTTTTCTCTCCTGCTTTTTCCTACTAGCAAAGAAAGCTCCAGCAGGATGGAAACCATTCCTAAAGTAGGCATCCCAGCCCTTCATCATTCCTGTGGTCTGTCAGCCAACCAGACAGAAGTCACCTCACCAACACCTTCCAAGCCATGGGCCTGCCACTGGCCTTGCAGCTTCTTGGCTAGACACACCCAAGTCTTGTTCCTCCTGCTGTCCAGTCATGTATTCAAGCAGAAGGGACAGGACAACCCATACCCGGGCCTTCTTTCTGTCTGGGTCCTCCTGAGTATGTAGGCAGAGGGGATCCCACAGTCAGCATGCCAACCAGGTGCCTTCTGCTGACCTAGAAGGGCCACTGGCAGATGTCAGCCAAAAAGTACAGATCCCAAGTGGAAGCCAAGGGTAACCTTCTATCTATAGTTAGAAGTAACCTCACTCACTGCCACAGTTATATCCCTCCTTCTGGTGCAGGAGATCCTGAGGCAGAGCTGAGATCACCAGAGCATTCCCACTCATCTCCTCCTTGTGGCCTACAAGCTGATCAGATCCATGGCCCCTCACATTCTTCTTTGAATGCCATGTGACTCATAGCAACCTCCTGCCCTCCACCAAGAGGACAAGTGCCTAACGTTAAGGGTTAGGGGAGGGTTTGAAGGTGGGGAGGTTAATGCACAGGAATAGGGGATCCATCTGTAAGTGTTCATGTATGGGCTCAGGGACTAGGGCTTATATTCCTGGGTTAGAGGCTAAACAAATATTTATTGGGAGGGTTTGGTGTTCTGCTTGGTTATCAGGTCTGTGGTTAGAGTATGGACAAGCTTTGTGATTTAGGATTTGTTTAGTTCTTCCAAGAAGTCTAGGCTTAAATAGAGTATTTAAATCTAGTGTTAAGGGTAGGGATCAAGGTAAGTAAAGGAAAGAAACTATGGGCTGAGTTTTGGCTTCAAGGACTATTTTGATGTCAGGCATAAGAGCAGTGGATTCCTGTCAGGGTGTGGAGTAGCATTTAAATTTAGGAATTAAGTTTACTGGTTGAAGCTGGGGAATAGCCTCATATGACTGTTTTAAGTCACAGTTGCAGCAATATCAGCATAACTTGAACCCCACTTACCTCTACAAAATCCTTAATTTCTGCTGGATAAGCTCCTATTCCCTCCTCCAAATTCCATATTTCTCCTGTCCAAGGTTTCTCCTGACCTCTCCATATCAGTCATTTTTTAAGGGCATGTTTATGATGTCTTTCATGATCTCAGAGTATCTCTCCCAGCTCTGTTGGATACTCTATTCCTGAGAAAAGTTAAGCACTTTAAATACCAAAAAAAGTGGCACTTAAGACATGATAGAGAAGGACAGAAAGGTCCATTAGAGCACTCTCCACAATGCCCAGAAGCTCTGCACCACCACAAATGTGTGGTTCCTGCATACATTTTTTTTTATTTTTATTTTTTTCCAGAATGGCTCCTATGGATCCCGAGTAAATTTTCCCAGACCCTCATTTTCTCAGTTCACATCACTCTTGCCAGCAGATCCCACATGACTCTCCAAACCTCTCCTTTTCCCCTGCAGTAGTGGCACCTTACTACAGCAGGCTGGTGCATCTCCAGGCTCAGAGGTGTTTCCCGAGGGCCTGCCCCATGAGGGGAGTTGTGCCCCAGTCAGCCCCGGTCCCAGGACCAACCTCATCCTCCTACTCCACCCACAAACATCTGCTACAGCCTTGAATTTCCTTGTTTCTCACAGTCTTCACAGAAATCTTTCTCCTGACCCTCCCCACTGTCCAGCACAGCCCCTCAGGTAACACTCAATGATCCTTCAGAAAGAAGGGCCTTTGGGCTTCCTCAGCTGTCCTGGTGCTTCTTAGTACCTTCCTGGCTCCTTCCAGAGCTTCTTGTCCACCATGGGGACACTGACTCTGGCTGGGATGGAGTTACTCTCTGCAGAGCAGCCCCTGTGATGCTATATTTTCTATACATGATCAGAGCAGTGTTGGTCACCTATGGTTCTGATCGCTGTTTCTGAGCAGTGCTTGCACAGTGTCAAGGCCTTCTCTGTTTCTCATTCTGCCCCACAAGTGAGTTTCCTGCAGGTGGGCAAGAGGCTGGGAGGGGAGCCTGCTTTGACAATGACCCAGCCTGATCAATCTGAGAAGCCCATGCACTCCTCAGATTCACCTTGTTTGTTATCAGACACTACCTTGCACAGTATGAGGTTCTAATGAGGTTCTAATCACTACCCATTGAGCACCTTGTCCTGGAGATCCTCTGACATCTTCTGGAAGCTCCAGATTCCTCTCCAAGTTGGCATCAGCCATCAGCCCCACTGCAGGGGGCACAGTCCCATGCAGATGAGTCCCAGAGCAGTTGTCATCTCCTTAGGCAAGTGCCACCATAAAGGGAGCTCTTACTCCTGTCCTTGGTCCCTCACAGACCACCCTGGGGCTTTCAGCCTGTGTCCTTCACTCCATGAAGAACCCCAGAAAACAGAAGAGCAGGGAGCAACCCCATGGCTGTGTTCCTGGCAGCAGCTTTGTAAAAGGTGTCCTGGCTTCTGGGTTTGCCTTAAGCAGCCCCTTCTGTTACTGTGGTGCTACCAGGGAGGCCAGCTCTGACCCAGGGCTGCACAGTGCCTGCTGCTGCTTGCAGCCACAAGGGTGTCACTGTAGAGACAACAGGACTCTCGCCAAGGTACACAAGCTATAAGGGCTTACCCAGATACAAGAAGTACAACATGGAAGCCAAAAGAGAGCAGCAATGAAAAGGCCACATCCTGCTGCTGGCCACGACCATGGTTCTAGAGAAGCAGCAACCCTGACCCAAAGGCAGCAGAGAGTCAGAGCCCAGCGGACAGTGAGGGGCAGCCCTGAGGGCCACTGGGGCTGCTCCTCCATATGGCAGCTGAGCTCTTGGTCCTGAGCCCAGGAGCAAAAATAATTAAAATAATTAAAAGGCAGGCTGCAAAGATTAATATTTAACTCAAAATATTATCACATATTTGCTAAAATTGTAGTAAAAAATATTAATGATGAAAGATTCTCTGAGCTCTTTTTGGGTATGCTAGGAGCAGGGTTAAATTGATAATACATTTGCTGAGGCTTTAAGAAACATCTGTAAATATTTTTTATAACATCCTCCACTTCCTGGTTCTTCATGCTGTAAATGAGGGAGTTCACTGCTGGAGGCACTACCAAGTACAGAACTGCCACCAGCAGGTCTATGGATGAGAACGAGTATGAAGGGCGCTTCAGGTAGGCAAACATGATAGTGGTGACAAATAGGGAGACCATGCCCCGGTGAGGGAAGTACATAGAAAAGGCTTTCTGCTGGCCATGCTCAGGGGGCATCCTCAGCACAGCCTTGAAGGTCTGCACATAGGACACCACAATGAAAACAAAACAACCAGAGACAATAAACACAAGTGCCCCAACTTCCCTGATGTAGGCATGTGAGCAGGAGAGCTTGAGAATCTGGGGGATTTCACAGAAAAACTGGTCCAAAGCATTGCCTTGGCAGAGGGGCAGGGAAAATGTGTTGGCTGTGTGCAGGACAGCAATGAGAAAGCCACTGCCCCAGGCAGCTGCTGCCATCTGGGCACAAGCTCTGCTGCCCAGGAGGCTCCCATAGTAAAGGGGATTGCAGATGGCAACGTAGCGGTCATAGGCCATGACAGTGAGAAGGGAATACTCTACTCCAACCAAGAATACAGAAAATAAGACCTGTGCAGCACATCCTTGATAGGAGATGGCCCTGGTGTTCCAGAGGGCATTGGCCATGGCTTTGGGGACAGTGATGGAGATGGATCCCAGGTCGAGGAGGGCGAGGTTGAGGAGGAAGAAGTACATGGGGGTGTGGAGACAGTGGTTGCAGGCTACAGTGGTGAAGATGAGGCTGTTGCCCAGGAGGGCAGCCAGGTAGATGCCCAGGAAGAGCCCGAAGTGCAGGAGTTGCAGCTCCCGTGTGTCTGCGAATGCCAGCAGAAGGAACTCTCTCACAGAGCTGCTGTTGGGCATTTACTGGCTTTGGTCATGGACACTGCCAAATTAGAAAAATATATAAATATATATATATATAAATAAATAGAGAGTTTTACGAGTAAAATCTGTGAGCAAAATTCAGTAAATTCCCAATTAAAGCCTTACATTTGCTTTTTCCAACAGGACCTTTGTCTTTCCCGCTGTCTGGAACCCTGCTTTGTGCTTTCTGAGCATCCTGTACACTGCAGCTCCCTCTGCCCATTAGCTCCCAACGGGCCACCTTTGTTCCATTGAAGGTTCCAAGAGGGAAGGTTCCTGGGAAGTGGCTCCCTCTGTTGAGTGAGGGGTGTTTGGCTGTGTGACTCTGTGTGCGTTTTCCCTGTTTACCCAGGAGACAAAATCAGCAGGTGGATCATGTATGTCTGGCCGGAGAGAACAGGGAGCATCTCCTCCTGCTTCACACTCCTTGCACAGCACACCCTTTCAGAATCAGACACCACCAGCTGCCACACTGGGCAAGGGAGAGAAGCAGGCATGGGCAGGCATGGCGGACGCTACCCAATGCTGAGGCTGTGGTGTCGGTGAGGTAGAGCCTGTCCTCACACCCCTGTGCCATCTGGCCGACACAGCCAGGAGAGGGAAAAGAACTATGGAGTTTAAGAAGCATTTGGAATATGCTCCTGGTCATATGGTAGGAATTTTGGAGTAAGACCTCTGTGGAGCCAGAAGTTAGATAGGATGATCCTTGTGGGTCCCTACCAGCTTGGGTTTTCTATGATTCTGTGCCTTTTTCCATGGAGGAAGGTGGAGGGGGCCTGCAGCAAATGTGTTTACTTACACAGAGACTTAGGGTTCAGACACCTCATATTCTCAGGACCGCAGAATATAAAAGCCATGATAGAAGCTGTGAGGGGAAAAGGAGACCAGAGGCTGCTGCAAGAAAAGTGTCTGCACTGCCAGGGATGGCAGGGAGCAGCAACTCCCTCTCACTGCCTACCCATGTCCCTGCTGCCTGCAGCTGTCCCCAGAGCTGTGGGGACAGCTCAGGGGACATATCCCTTTCTGCAGGTCCTAAAGAAGAGATCAGAAAAGCCATGGTGCAGTCTATAAGCAGAGAGAAGTGAATGGATGTTATCTGGATCTTCACTAACCTGTTCACATCTCAGTTCAAGGCAACAGGAAACAGCCAACTGTGCAAATCCAACCACCCTGTTAGCACAGAGACTGCCCCAGAATCAGAACTGGAAAATGTAGGCAGAGATTGCAGAAAGTACCTACTCTTTGCAGGCAGCCCCTTCCCTGCCCTTCATCTGTCCAAGCCCCTGGGCTTCCGAGGTAGGCTGAGTTCTGAGCATCTTGAAAACTACACTTCGTTATTCTCAAACCATTCCTGCATTGTTTATTACCTCCACGCCTCTGGGCAGAGAAACTCAAATCCTTCAGCCTCCCTTCATAGGGCGGGTGCTTTAGAACCTGACCCCCCCCTTGGCAGAACCTCTCTGGGCACTCTCCAAAACAAGGAGCTATGCTCTGTGACACCCTTATGCAGGTGGTGTCACACCAGGTCTGAGCTGAGTATGATAACAGATTTTCTTGGTGGCCATGCTCCTCGTAAGGCAGCTCTGTAGGAAGCTGGCCTGGTTCCGGGTGAGCACGGACCACTGCTTGTGTGGCATCCCTCATGGTGCCCAGGCCCTACTAGAGCCAGTACTGACATAGCCTCTGTTGGAGCTCGTTAGACCATAACACTTAACAAGTAGACAAGTACAGGACAAGTAGAGAAAGGGAACGTGAATGTGACAGTAATGTCTAGAAACACGGGATGTATTTCACCAAGCAAAAGGGCCCAGATAAGGAAAACCAGGTAAGGGGCAGTGGTGACAGCACCTGACAAGCACAGCAGTGATGGAACCAGAGATGGCCTCAGCATACAACTTTGCAACACCACGTACCACATCTGTTGCTGTGAGACTGTGATGGTAGATGCAGCCCAAAGTCGTGGACTGACTGAACTCAACAGACGTTTTAGAGGGATGACTTTTCCACTATATGACTGGACCCATCAGTGAGCAGGATATTCTCCTTCTCATCTTCTGGGAGTTTATCAGGCAGCAGGGCCTCTTCAACATTAGTCACCTTCTCCTCTCGTGATATTTCCTAGCCCCTGCCCTCTGGACAGTCCATGATCACTTCCAAGATTGTAGGACTGGGGTTTCCTATTGGGGCCTGCTGTGGATTGAGTGCAACCTGCTCACTCCATGGAGCATAAGGTCCATGATGTGTGGAGGGGACCCTCTCTTGGAACTTCCAACCCAGCGCTGGCAGTCAGGGTGCAAAGAGGAACTGCGATTCAGCACCAACCACTTCCAAAGCAGGCCCAACTTCTTTATATGCTGCCAATATCACTTTTCCAGTCAAAGTACAGTGGGCCTTGGATCCTCACTATCCCTGACTCCACAACCCTAGAGGACAACCTCAAATCTCCCCTGGTACTTTCTGCCAGGCAGGACGATTGTCCTGAGGTGCAGTGTAGAGTGCAAGTTTTACATCCTGTCCTGCTCAAACTGGCTCCAGAGCTACTGCAGGAACTATTGGGTTTATGTGGCAAGGTTTTGGTAGTGAGGGTGCCATAGGGGTGGCTTCTGTGGGAAGAATCCAGAAGCTGCCCCATGTCAGATGAGGGCCCTGCCACTGGCCAGAGCCAAGGCAATATGCAATGATGTTTGTGCCTCTGTGAGAGCACATTTAAGAAAGGGGAAAAGCTGCTGGGGAATAACAGCTAGGAGAGAGAGAGGAGTGAGGAACAGCCTTGCAGACACCAAGGTCATTGAAGAAGGAGGGGGAGAGGTGCTCCAGGAGCCGGAGCAGAAGTCCGCTGTGGCCTGTGGTGAGGACCATGGTGAAGCAGGCTGCCCCCCTGCAGCCCATGGTATGATAAAGTGGACCGGGTTCTTAGGGTACTCTGTGCACTTGTGTCCACTAGAGCCTTATATCTTCTGTGGGTCTTATATGCCAGGCCACGGAATCCTCAAAATCCAATAAACCCTATAGTCCCTAACCTCCCCATGGCTGGAGTCCGGGAGCCTCTAGTTCTGCTCATAGTATTCATTCATCAGGTTAGATGAGGCCCTGAGCAACCTGATCTAGTGGGTGGTGACCCTGCCTATGTCAGGGGGGTTGGAACTAGAAGATCTTTGAGTTCCCTTCCAATGCAACTCATTCTATGATTCTATGATCTACAATTACTCTGTCTGGAGGACTGCCTGGCAGAAACTGAAGCAGCAATTTTCTCAGAAGAACCCCTTTTTGTAATTGTTTTTCCTTGCAATTCATGGATCCGTGCCTCTAAGATGGAGGTAGATTTTCCATCCCATTTTCTCCTGGACACTTCATAGTAAAACCACATGTTGGCACATGGTGTGTACCCACTAATTTCTCTTGAGCAACTTTCTTTTACTTACACTTGGCAGCTTACATATTGGTTTCTACAGGTAGGGAGGAAGATGTATTCTCTTGTAGTTCTTGGACCTCTTGAGAAAGTTTATCCACAGCTAAAATGCAGGCCCCTAAGGAAGAAGAGAGACTTTCATCATAATGTCAGAGTTGGCTAGGTGTTTCATCCACTCCAGGTTTCTCTTGGTCTTTCCAGGTCATTACTTTCAATGAATTGGCATAGGATGACAGTGCACTCTGTACAAACTTCCACCACATGGGTCGTGTACACTTGACTTCATCTGGACATTTGGATAGTTGTTCACTGACTACATTTTTATATCTCGCCTCCAGCATGACTAATTCCATCAGGCACCAGATACCCAACTCAATTGTCGTCCACTTGCCTGGATGACATACAAGGTCTTCCTTCAAGGTATACTGTTCCTTCATGCCTGACAGCAGTATGTTCCTTCTGCCCATTTTCCAACTGTTTGTCAGTCACCCCTTCCTTAAAGCTGGGCTGCTTGGCTTTCCTGCACTCTAATTCCAGGCTATTGGCCCCCGCCTCCCAGCAGCCAGGTGACAATGTGCTCACCTTCCTCCTCAACCTCGCCCTCCTTGACCTGGGACCAACTACATGATTGTACCCAAAGCCATGGCCAATGCCTTCTGGGACGCCAGGGCCATCTCCTATCAAGGATGTGCTGCACAGGTCTTTCTCTTTGTCTTCTTGATTACAGCAGAATTTTATGTTCTCACCATCATGGCCTATGACATGGCCGCTACATTGCCATCTGCAATCCCCTTTACTACGGGAGCCTCCTGGGCAGCAGAGCTTGTGCCCAGATGGCAGCAGCTGCCTGGGGCAGTGGCTTTCTCATTGCTGTCCTGCACACAGCCAACACATTTTCCCTGCCCCTCTGCCAAGGCAATGTTTTGGACCAGTTCTTCTGTGAGATCCCCCAGATCCTCAAGCTCTCCTGCTCAGATGCCTACCTCAAGGAAATTGGGTGTATTGCATTTAGCTTTTTTTTTTAGGTGCTGGCTGTTTTGTTTTCATTGTACTGTCCTATGTGCAGACCTTCAAGGCTGTGCTGAGGATGCCCTCTGAGCAGGGCTGGCACAAAGCCTTTTCCACGTGCCTCCCTCACCTGGCTGTGGTCTCCCTCTTTGGCAGTACTATTGTGTGTGCCTGCGTGAAACCCCCCTCCATCTCCTCCCTATACCTGCACTTTGTGGTGGCATTTCTGTACTCGGTGGTGCCTCCAGCAGTGAACTCCCTCATCTACAGCCTGAGGAACCAGGAGCTCAAGAATGCACTGAAAAAGCTATTTCAGTTGTATTCCAGAAGCAATTAGCTGTGTCCCCCCAGGGATCAGCAGTGTCCCCCCAGGGATCTACACTGAGTCCAGTCCTGTTCACCTTATTTGTCAGTGACCTGGATGATGGAATAGAGTGCACCCTCAGCAAGTGTAAAGATGTGCTGTGTTTTGTGTCAAAGTGCTGTGCTTTGAGTCAAAGCTCTCCTCAGGCTCTCCTGAAAGCTCAACTCAAGCTCTCCTGCTCAGATACCTACCTCAGGAAAGTCGGGGTATTTGTGTTCAGTGTCTGTTTAACATTCGGTAGTTTTGTTTTCATTGTGCTGTCCTATGTGCAGGTCTTCAGGGCCATGCTGAGGATGCCCTCTGAGCAGGGCAGGCACAAAGCCTTTTCCACATGCCTCCCTCACCTGACTGTGGTCTCTCTGCATAGCATCACTGCCATGGTTGCTTACCTGCAGATCCTCTGCCCCATGAGCACCTACTGTTCAGCTAGTTTGGAGATACTACAGAGAAATTCTCAGAAATACTGCCAGGCATTGCAGAGTAACATTTATTGAGAGTGGAGAGGACCTCCAAAGCCCATCTAACCCACCCCCAACTACTTAAGCACGGACAGCTACACCAGGCAGCACAGGCCCATTTCCAGTTGGGCTTTGGGTATCTCCAGTGATGAAGACTCCCATACTTTTGGGAAAACATGATCCAGTGTTTGGTATTGCTTACAGTAAAAGTGTTGTCCTGTGTGGAATGTCATGTATTCTCATGTCTTGTCCTGTCATGGAGACTGCTGAGATTGTCAGAGGAAAAGATCTGATAGTGAATCCATGTCTCATAGCCACTTTATAGCAGCAGACTGAGGGACTCAATGCTTTCTCTGTATTAGTCTGTACCAAAAAGTTCTCCTAGGCTTCTGAATTCAATAAAAGATTTCAAGGATGAGATGAGCATGTACTGAGAGGAAGGCCATGAAAATCCACCAGGACAAGGGCCATTTTCTGCCCCTGTAGGGGACTAACTCTGGGCAAGCCCCAGCTTGGGAAACAGCCCCGTCAGACGTTCTTGGTGGGCTGTGAGCTGGGAAGAAGGCAGCTGTGTGCTCTGGCAGCACAAGAGGGAAGGCCGAGGTGCACCTCACCTAACCACAGCCTGCCAGGAGCTGCAGGGACATCAGGAAGAGCCCAGGGCCAAGCTGTGGTGCGTACTGAGAGGGCAAATCCACAGGATGTGGGGTGAAGCAGGAGCTGTTGGGCCTGCAGAGCAGGAAAAGCTTTCTCCCCCAGCTCAGGGCTCGTCCATAGGAAGGCAGCATTGAGCCATACCTGCCCTCCTCCTGCCATGCTCCCTGTGGTGGCTGCGGCAGAGGGGATGCCCAGCCAGCCCCTGCATGGGGCTCTGACACTCGCCTCGACCTGGCCCTCTCCAGTGCCGTCCTTGCTGCTCTCTGATGCACACCAACACCTCCCAGTGCATGCTGGCCAGCACATCTGCTGAGGGCCAGTGCGGCTGCTGCAGGGGCAGGGAGCTCAGCATGGCCTTTGCAGCCTCCTGCTCTAGGCCTGTCTCTCCCCTTGGCCTTGGTCCCGGCCTTGTCTCTGCTGGCAGCAGCGCTCTTGGCATGAGCTTCCTGGCCTCCCCTTGCTTGCACACAGCTGCTGCCCACTCAGGCTGCTGGCACAAATGTGTCCTCACAAAGAGCACCACTCCTTGGTCTGCTTCTCCTGGCCTCCCCCACCTCACTGCCTTGACTCCTTGTCTCTGCTTGGCCCCAACTCGTGCACTGAAATGCATCGCTTGTCTGTCAGTTCCCTCTGCCCTTCCCCATGGGATGACCATGCTATGGTGGGACGTGTTTCCAGTGGTCCATCTACCAGACACAGTAATGAATACTATGAGAATGACTAGAGGGATCCTGCTTTCAGCCAGGGGGAGGCAGGGAGGAAAGGAACAATTGGGTTTACTGGACTGTGTATATTTAATGGCCTGGCACATCAGACCCACAAATGTATCAGGCTCTACTGTACACCAGTGCACAGTGTACCCTAATGCCATCAAGCTATAAAGACGCAGAACCCACCTGTATTTCTGGAGTGATGGGGGATCCCAAGAGCTAACTGTATTGGAGGCTGAAGTGATTCTAACTGGGAAGGAATGGCAAAAGCACCCAACTGGGACCAGCTCAGAGGCTATATGCATCCTTGGCATAGGCTACTTCAGGAGAGGGTACTTTGAAGTTCCAGGAGGGCACTGGTGGGGCTTTGGCATAGCTGCCTTGGAGGAAGAGGACATTAAACAGTTGTCTACCTTGCTTGGTCTTCCACAGAATCCGTCTGTTGTGGGTTTGCTGCGGGTTGAAGTGTTCTTCACTTTAGCACGTGCTAATGGCTACAATGGTGGCGCACCTGAGGCAGCGTCATGCTAACCGAGACTTGCTGATTCCCATCCATGAGCTGGTTCATCGACTGGAGAGTCCATGTGTAGATGCAGAACTTAGTAGCATGCTTTAGTGATGGACTTGTCAGTACTAAAGTTGCATGACCTTGAAGCCAAGCGGCTGGGATCCCTTGCAAAAGATGCAAGCATTGACAAAGCAATTGGAAATAGAGTATGATCTTACAGCCTCTGGAAGCGTCTCCTGTCAGCTGTGAGGGAAAGGTATCCCTACAAGGAAGAAATTGTATGTCATCCAGGCAAGTGGACCACTGTGGAGAAGGGAATCCAGTACCTGAGGGAATTAGCAGTACGGGAGGTGATTTATGAGGACGTAGACAACGAACAAATATCCCTAGATCCAGATGACGTCAGGTGTACCCGACCCATGTGGCAGAAGTTTGTACGGAGTGCACCATCATCATATGCCAACTCATTGGCAGTAATGACCTGGAGAGAACGTGACGAACCCACAGTGTATGAAGTGGCTAGACAACTCCGGCGGTATGAAGAAAGTCTCTCCTCTTCCTTACAAGCCTGCGTTCTCGGCTGTGGAGAAACTTTCTGAAAAGGTCCACCATCTTGAAGAGGGATAATTTTCCTCCCCACTTGAACGAACCAGTGTCCACCAACTAAAAGAGAATACTTTGGAGAAACTTTCTGAAGAGGTCCACCGACTTGAAGAGAGATTATTTTCCTCCCCGCCTGTACAAACCAGTGTTTCAGCTATCAGGGGTAAGCGTTCATCCGTGCAAGGAAGACAATATGGTGGGTACACACCCTGTGCCACCCTGTGGTTTTACCTATGTGACCACGGAGAGGACATGAGGAAATGGGATGGAAAATCCACCGCAACCCTAGAGGCACGGGTACGGGAGTTGCAAAAAAAAACAACTGGGAAAAAGTTTGCTGCTCCAACTTCCAGTAGGCAGTCCTTTAAAAACAGAAACGAAGATTCTGACCAGGACTAGAGGGGCCCTGCCTCCAGCCAGGGGGAGGAAAGGGATAATCGAGTTTAGTGGACTGTGTGGATTCGATGGCCTGGCACGTCAGATGCACAGAAGTATAAAGCTTGAGTAGACACCGGTGCACAATGTACTCTAATGCCATCAACCTATAAAGGGACAGAACCCATCTGTATCTCTGGAGTGACAGGAAGATCCCAACAGCTAACTGGATTGGAAGCTGAAGTGAGTCTCACTGGGAATGAGTGGCAAAAGCATCCCATTGTGACTGGCCCAGAGGCTCCATGCATCCTTGGCATAGATTACCTCAAGAGAGGGTACTTCAAGGATCCAAAAGGGTACCGGTGGGCTTTCGGCATAGCTGCCTTAGAGACAGAGGGCACTAAACAGCTGTCCACCTTGCCTGGTCTCTCAGAGGATCCTTCTGTGGTGGGGCTGCTGAGGGACGAAGAACAGCAAGTGCCAATCGCTACCACAACGGTGCACCGGCGACAATATCGCACCAGTTGAGACTCCCTGATTCCCATCCATAAGTTAATTCGTCAGCTGGAGAGCCAAGGAGTGATCAGCAAGGCTCATGCACCTTTTAATAGTCCCATATGGCCAGTGCTAAAGTGTAATGGTGAGTGGAGACTAACCGTGGACTATCGTGGCCTGAATGAAGTGACGCCACCACTGAGCGCTGCAGTGCCGGACATGCTAGAACTCCAGTATGAACTGGAATCAAAGGCAGCCAAGTGGTACGCCACAATTGATATTGCTAATGCATTTTTCTATATCCCTCTAGCAGCAGAGTGCAGGCCACAGTTTACTTTCACTTGGAGGGGCATTCAGTACACCTGGAATCGACTGCCCCAGGGGTGGAAACACAGTCCTACCATTTGCCATGGACTGATCCAGTCTGCGCTGGAGCAGGGGGAAGCTCCTGAACACCTGCAGTACATCGATGACATCATTGTGTGGGGTGACACAGCAGAGGAAGTTTTTGAGAAAGGGAAAAAAATAGTCCAAATCCTTCTGAAGGCCGGTTTTGCCATAAAACAAAACAAAGTTAAAGGACCTGCATGAGAGATCCAGTTTTTAGGAATAAAATGGCAGGATGGACGTCGTCAAATCCCGATGGATGTGATCAACAAAATAACAGCTATGTCTCCACCAACTAGCAAAAAAGAAACACAAACTTTCCTAGGTGTCGTGGGGTTTTGGAGAATGCACATTCCAAATTACAGTCTGATTGTAAACCCGCTCTACCAAGTAACCCGTAAGAAGAACGATTTTGAATGGGGCCCTGAGCAACGACAAGCCTTTGAACAAATTAAGCAGGAAATAGTTCATGCAGTAGCCCTTGGGCCAGTCCGAACAGGACTAGATGTAATGAATGTGCTCTACACCGCAGCCAGGGAGAATGGCCCCACCTGGAGCCTCTGGCAGAAGGAACCTGGGGAAACTCAAGGTCGACCCCTAGGGTTCTGGAGTCAGGGATACAGAGGATCTGAGGCCCGCTACACTCCAACCGAAAAGGAAATATTGGCAGCATATGAAGGAGTTCGATCTGCTTCAGAAGTGGTCGGTACTGAAGCACAGTTCCTCCTGGCACCCCGACTGCCAGTACTGGGCTGGATGTTCAAAGGAAGGGTCCCCTCTACACATCATGCCACTGATGCTACATGGAGCAAGTGGGTTGCACTGATTACTCAGCGGGCTCGAATAGGAAACCCCAGTCGCCCAGGAATCTTGGAAGATATTATGGACTGGCCAGAAGGCAAATACTTTGGGATATCACCAGAAGAGGAAGTGGTCCGTGCTGACGAAGCCCCACTGTACAAGAAGCTCCCAGAAGATGAGAAGAGATATGCTCTGTTCACTGATGGGTC
>MU014843.1:215084-230239 GCA_011076525.1 Nettapus auritus | reverse complement strand
GCTTGTGCCCAGATGGCAGCAGCTGCCTGGGGAAGTGGCTTTCTCCATGTTGTCCTGCACACGGCCACTACATTTTCCCTGCCCTTCTGCCAAGGCAGTGCTTTGGACCAGTTCTTCTGTGAGATCCCCCAGATCCTCAAGCTGTCCTGCTCCAGATGAGCTTTGGTCTTGCTAATTTTGTCCCTGCACCACCTCGCAACATCCTTGTAGTCCCCTTGAGTGGCCTGCCCTCTTTTCCAAAGATTAGAAACCCTCTTTTTTCTCCTAAGCTCGAGCCACAACTCTCCATTCAGCCAGGCCGGTCTTCTTCCCCTGAGCCATTAAGATTTCTTTCTTGAAGAGCGCCCAGCCTTCCTGGACTCCTCTGTCCTTCAGAACCACCTCCCAAGGGACTCTGCCAACCAGTGTCTTGAACAGCTCAAAGTCAGCCCTCTGGAAGTCCAAGACAACGGTTTTACTGGTCCCCTTCCTGACTTTGCCAAGTATCGAGAACTCTACCATTTCGTGGTCACTCTGCCCAAGACAGCCCCTGACCACCACATCTCCCACCAGTCCTTCTCTGTTAGTGAACAGAAGGTCTAGCAGGACACCTCCCCTGGTAGGCTCGCCAGCCAGCTGCATCACGAAGTTATCTTCCATGATCTCCAGAAACCTCCTGGACTGCTTTCTCTGGGCTGTGTTGTGCTTCCAGGATAAGTCTGGGAAGTTGAATTCCCCTACAAGAACAAGTGCTGATGATTTCGCAGCTTCTGCCAGCTGTCTATAGAACTCTTCATCCGTCCCCTCATCTTGTTTTGGCGTCTATAACAGACCCCCCATCAGGATGCTTGCCTTGTTGGTCTCTCCGCTGATCCTAACCCATAGCGACTCCACCTTGTCATTCTCAGCTTCAAGTTCAAAGACATAAAAACACTCTCTAGTATAGAGAGCCACTCCACCGCCCCTTCCGTGCTGCCTGTCCCTTCTGAAGAGCCTATAGCCAGACATGGCAGCACTCCAGTCATGAGAGTGGTCCCACCACGTTTCCGTGATGGCAACCAAGTCACAGCCTGCATGCTGCACAATGGCTTCCAGCTCCTCCAGCTTGCTGCCCATGCTGCATGCATTAGTGTAGAGGCACTTCAGCTGAGCCTTTGCCTTCTCCCCCAGCCTAGCCACTGTTCCCCCTGGCACACCTCCAACAAGCTTTGTTTCTTCCCCATCCCCCTTCTTACCTAGTTTACAGCCCTTTCAATGAGCCCTACCAGCTCCTGGGCCAGGATCCGTTTTCCCCTTGGGGACAGCTGGGACCTGTCTGCGGCCATCAGGCCAGGTGCTGAGTAAAGCACCCCGTGGTCGAAGAACCCAAAACTTCTGTGTTGACAACAGCCTCTGAGCCATGTGTTTATCAGGTGGGCTTTCCGTGTCCTCTCTGAACCACTCCCTGCCACTGTAGGAATGGACAAAAACACCACCTGTATTCCCACTCCGTCCACTAAGCATCCCAGCCCCCTGAAATCCCGTTTGATAGCCTTCAGGCTTCTCTCATCGACGTTATCACTGCCAGCCTGGACTATCAGTAGTGGGTAGTAATCGGAGGGGTGAACCAAGCTGGGAAGCTTTCTGGCAACATCCCTGACCCTGGACCCAGGGAGGCAGCAGACCTCCCTACGGGTAGCGTCAGGCCAACAGATAGGGCCCTCCTTTCCCCTGAGAAGGGAGTCACCCACAACGATCACCCTGTTTTCCTTTTTGGTGGAAGCAGTCTTGAGGCATGGAGCAGACTTCCTCACCGTAGGCTTCCTGGTTAAACTTCCTACCACATCCTCATCCACTGCTCTCTCGAGCTCCAGGGCCTCAAACCTGTTGCATAAGGGCACCTGGGAAGGTGAGGCAGGTGGGGGGGGGGGGGGCCTGTTTCCTGTAACATCGAGCAGGGACCTGTCTCCATTCCTCCTCGACTCCTAGGTCCCCTCCCTCTGCCCGACAGTGACAGGGCAAGGGTTCCACCCCCATTTGGGGAGTCTCACTCTGGTGCCTCTTCTTCAGGCCTTGCAGGGGGTTGCTCCACCAGTCTATCTCCCTCTCACACTCCCTGATGTCCCTCAACCTCTCCACCTCCTTCTTGAGTTCTGCCACCAGACGAACCAGGTCATCCACCTTCTCGCACCTCATTCATACAGTATCTCTACCTCCTTCAGATGGCAGCAGCAGGCTCTGGCACTCCCTGCATCCAGAGACCTGAACTGCCACATTTTTGAGCGGGCAGTCTGTCTGGGTGGCCACAGACTTTCTAGCGCAAGCTGTCTGCCTAGCGAGGACCATCACGGCCTAGCTGGTGGTTGAAAGCCATCAGATGAGGTGTTCTTAGGGGCAGTCGGGATTGCTCTGCCCTCCCCGTTCACCCTGCCTGCACGAACTGCCGTGCAAACTGCCGTGCCCTGCCTTTCTGACACACCCCACCCTGCACTCCCAAAAAACTGGGAGTGATGTTTTCCTTTTTCCAGTCACTAGGGACTTCACCCAACTACCAGGAGTTTTCAAATGTGATGGAGAGAAGCTTGGCAACTACATCAGCCAGTTTCCTTGGGACCCTGGGATGCATGTCATCAGCCCCATAGACTTGCAATTGTTTAGTTCCGTCAGGTGGTCTCCAACCTGCTCTTCACTTACAGCAGGTGGGACTTTGCCCCTCCAGCCTCCATATGTGAGTTCAGGGAAATTAATTACTTGGGAAGCCTGACTGGCAATGAAGACTGAGGAAAAGACGTTGTTGAGTACCTCCTCCTTCTCCTTGTCTGTTGTTACCAGTTCACCCGTCTCATCCATCAAAGGGGGTACACTCTCCTTGGCCTTTCTTTTCTGATCAATATATCTACAGAATCTCTTCCTATTATTCCTTGCATCCCTTGACAAGCCCAGTTCCATCTGTGCCTTGGATTGCCTTATCCCATCCCTGCACATCCAAACTGGAAACATGCATGAGGAAAAAGTAACCCTGGATCCGTAGATTACATTTCTGAAACAAAACTTAGAGGCAGGAATTGTGATTTTGTGGAGGTGCAGAGCTGATGGGCACATTGTGCAGGATGCTCCTGAAGACCTTTGTGTCCTTTTCCCTCCTGACTACAATGCTACTTCCTTCTCAGGAATGGAGTAGTCAACAGAGTTGAGACAGATACTCTGCGATTATGAATGTCATCAGAAAGCTGATCCCAATAAGATATGGGGAGGTCAGGAGCAGCCTGGCCAAGAGAGATGTGAGATTTTGGGGTGGGAAGAGGAGCATGGCCAGCAGAAATTAATGATTTTGTAGAGGTAAGAGGGTGTGGTGTAAAGACCATACGGGCACCAGGGTTCTTTTAGGATTAGTAACTGCTACTTCTTTATTGATGACATAACTTCAGCTCTCTCTTACCGAGTGCCTAAATTCATCTCTCATACTGAAGACTTAACTTCTTTATCCCTTGTTGAGGACAGGCTCCCTTCTTATACGATTCGCCCCACAGCAGTACTTCTCCACTGGTGAACAACTTTGCCCAGCAACCCCAAACACCCAGCAACTTCCTTGCCTTCAGGAGAGAGAACAAGTAGCCCAAGACAACAAGGTATCTCCTAAATCACCCTTCTTTGTTCCCTCTAAGCTCATTACGTTCTTGATGGTCTCATCATTAAGAGTCCGATGTTGTCAACAACCGTGGGCCTTGTAGACCGCCATGTCCACATTCCCACATCTCCCCCTTCTTTATTAACATAAAAAATCACTATTAACACAAACTAGAGCACAGAGAAAAACTACCAGGCATACTAATCCTATCTTTAACAAACTTTGTAACCACATCCCTAGGAGAGGAAGGCACTGAGTGCGGCCCAGCAGGGGGAGCTCTGGCTGCCCCTCCAGCTCCTGGAGTCCTTGTTTGTGGGTCCTGCATATGTCGATGGGACCCTCTCATACTATGTTTTTTGTTTGAGCTGGAGTCCAAACCGTGGAGGAGAGTGCTGTGATCACGTTAAGGCAGATGATGAGAAGGCAGGACAGACCCATTGTGCTGACACCCCTCTAGGAACGACTCCTGGTAAAACACAAGCACAACCTCGGCCCCAAGTTATTAGAGCATAGGGCCCTTCCCAATGTTTGGTGCTTTAATTTTTTACCATGACTTGTGCCCTTTCTTTAACTGAGTTTCCTCCCAGATCTGTCTGTCTCCCAGATCTGTGTGTCACATTTTCTCCTGCATGGGCAGATGCAAGGACCTTCCTCTGTCCACTGATTAAAAATTTAATAACATAGCATGCTTTAGCTATCTTTTCCTGGGGTCACACCCTTATTCCCCGTTTTTGTTTTAGAAGCATAGTGTTTAGAGTACCATGGCGTGTTTAATAATTGCTTGACCCATAGGGAGAATGAGGTATACCCATCAGATGTTGAATACCGCACTGTTGAAAAAAAAGTGGGTTGCATGGGATCCATATCCTCACCCATTATTTGTTTTAATCATTTTTGGAACTCCTAATTTTGCAAAAGCTGACTGAACATGTTTACATACATCCTTTGCCTTTTCTCCTGCATGAGCAGATGCAGAAATACAATCAGAAAAGGTATTAATTGAAATATAAACATAGCAAAGTTTTCTGAATTCTGGCAAGCGTTTAACAAACAATCCTTTCAGTCTATTACTATTAATGTCCATGACTGGGAGAGCATAGTTGGAGATGGTAATCCTGGTTGAAGTGCTCCCAAATCTTCCATGACTTCATTAATTTTTCTCAGATCATGTAACAGTCTCCACTTTCCATTCCTTTTCTTGATTACAAACAAGGGAGAGTTCCAGGGCTAGTCATGGGAACAATATGTCTCGCTTTAAGTTGTTAAGCAACTAGGCCTTCGGGCCCTATGTATATCCTATTCCTCCCGGATTGAAGGGAAACAGATCCAGCTACTTTTCAGGGCCTATAGGGCCTGGATCGAAAGGAAAGTCCAGGTCACCAGCAGATGTAACAGCAAAGGCCTGCGTTGGCTGTAGAAGCAGAGGGGCTGATGACATAGCAGCAAAGCTGAACACAGTACTTGAGGTGTGGCCTCACCAGAGCAGAGTACAGGGGGACAATCACCTCCTTGGTCCTGCTGGCTACACCATTCCTGATAAAAGCCAAGATGCCATTGGTCTTCTTGGCCACCTGGGCACACTGCTGACTCATGTTCAGGTGAGCATCAATAAGTACCCCCAGATCCTTTTCCTCTGCACAGCTTTCGAGCCACTCTGCCCCAAGCCTGTAGCGCTGCATGGGGCTGTTGTGGCCAAAGTTTAGGGCTCAACACTTGGGCATGTTGAACCTTATCCCATTGGCCTCTGCCCATTAATGCATCCTGTCCAGGTCTCTCTGAAGGGATTTCCTACCCTCCAGCAGGCTGACACTTCCCCCAGCTTGGTGTTGTCTGCAACCTTACTGAAGGTGCACTCAGTTCCCTCCTCCAAGTCATCAGTAAAGATATTAAAGAGGATGGGCCCAACACCGACCCCTGGGGAACACCTCTGGTGACCAGTCACCAACTGGATTTCAATCCATTCATGACCATTCTCTGGGCCCACCGTCCTGCCAGGTTTTAACCCAACAAAGAGTGTACCTATCCAAGCCATGGGCCTCCAGCTTCTCCAGGAGAATACTATGGCAGATGAAGTCTAGGCAGACTAGGTCAAGAGACATTCCCTCATCCACCAGGCAGGTCACCCTGTCATAGAAGAAGATGAGGTTGGTCAGGCAGGTCATGAAAGGTCATGCCTTTCATGAACCCATGCTGACTGGGCTTGACCTCCCAGTGGTCCCGCATACGTTGTGTGATTGCATTCAAGATGACCTTCTTCCATCACCTTTACTGGCACTGAGGTCAAGCTGACAGGCCTGTAGTTCCCCGGGTCCTCCTTAACACTCTTCCTATAGATGGGTGTCCCATTAGCAAATCTCCAGTCATCTGGGATCTCTCCAGATGACCATGACTGCTGATAGATGATAGAAAGCATCCCAGTAATCACATCTGCCAATTCTCTCAGCACCCTCAGGTGGATCCCACATAGGTCCCACTTGTGACAGTCCAGGTAGAGCAGCAGGTGTCTAACTCTTTCCCCCTGAACTGTGGGGGGAGTTCTTCTGATCCTCATGAAGGATGAGTACCCCAAGGATAAGTGGCCTGGCTAGTAAAGACAGATGCAAAGAAGGCATTGAAAACCCCAGCCTTTTCCTTATCCTCAGTAGTTATGTTCCCCCCTGTGTCCAGTAAAGACTGGAGATTCTCTTTGGCCCTCCTCTTCCCCTTAATATATTTATTAAAACATTTTTTGTTATCCTTGACCACAGTGGCCAGGTTGAGCTCATGCTGGACTTTGGCCTTCCTGATTTTCTCTCAGCATATGCTTGCAACTTCCTTGTAATCTCCCCTAGTTGCCTTCCCCGTTCTTCTACCAGACATAAACTCTCTTTTTTTCCTGGACCCACAGCAAAAGTTCCCTGTTCAGCCAAGTCTTCTCATCTTACGGCACAGGAGGACAGCCTGCTCCTGCACCTTGAAGACTTCCTTCTTGAGTAGTTTCCATCATTCTTGGACCCCTCTGCCCTTGAGGACTGACTCCCACAGGACCCTCCCTACCAGCATCCTGAACACTTCAAAGTCTGCTCTCTGGAAGTCCAAGGTAGCAGTTTTACTGATGGCCCTCCTGACTTCACCAAGAATAGGGAACATTTCATGGTCACTCTACCCAAGACAGCTGCCAACCACCACATCTCCCACCAGTCCTTCTCCATTTGTGAACAGCAGGTCTAGCTGGGCACCACCCCGGTGGTCTCACTAACCAGCTGAGTGAGGAAGCTGTCTTCCACACATTCCAGGAACCTCCTATACTGGTTTCTCAGGGCTATATTGTATTTCCAGGATATGTCTGGGAAGTTAAAGTCACCTGTAAGGACAAGCACTGGCAATTGAGCGGCTTCTGCCATAGCCTTACAGAATGATTCAGCTGTCTCTTCTTCCTGGTTTGGCAGTCTATAACAGACCCCGACCATGATGTCTACCTTGTTGCAAACTGCCTGATACTTATCCACAACGACTCTACTTTTTCATTCCCAACCCCGATCTCCACAGCATTAAAACACTCTCAGATATAGAGCCACTACCCATCCTTAGCTTCCTGTCCCTTCTGAAGAGCTTGTAGCGATCCATTGCAGCACTCCAGTCATGCGAGTGGTCCCAGCACATTTCAGTGATGGTGACTAGGTCATAGTTTGCCTGCCACACAATGTTTTCCAGTGCCTCCTGTTTGTTGCACAAGCTGCGTGCTTTGGTCTAGATGCACTTGATTCACGCCATTGTCCTCACCCTCAACCCTGGGACTGCTCCCACATGCTTATCTCTACAGAACCCCATTTCACCCCCCATCTCCCTTCATACCTAGTTTAAAGCTCTCTCAGTGAGTCATGCCAGGTTATGTCTAGAGTCTTTTTCTCCCTTTAGGACAGGTGGGTCCCATCAGCATCCATCAGGCCAGGTGCCGAGTAAACCTCCCTGTGATCAAAACAAAACAAAACAAAACAAAAACAAACAAACAAACAAAAAAAACCAAACAACCAAAGTTTCTGTGACAGCACCGGCCTCTCAGCCATGTATTAATCAGCCAGGCCTTCCAGATCCACTCAATATTCCTCCCCACCACTGAAGGGATAGAGGAAGATACCACCTGCACACTCACTCCATCCAGTAACTGCCCCAATCCCCTGAAGTCCCTTTTGATAGCTCTAAAGCTTCTCTCAGCAGTTTCATTACTGCCATCCTGAATTATCAGTAATGGGCAATAATCCCAGGGTCCTGAGGGAATTGGCTGATGTAGTTGCCAAGCCTCTCTCCATCATATCTGAAAAATCCTAGCAGTCAAGAAAAGTCCACGGTGACTGTAAAAAGGGAAACATCACTTCAATTTTTAAAAAGAGTAGAAAGGAAGACATGGGGAACTACAGAATTGTGAGCCTCACGTCTGTGCCTAGAAAGATCATGGAAAATATCCTACTGGAAGCAATGTTAAGGCACATGCAGGACAAGGAGGTGATCTGGGAGAGCCAGAACAGCTTTAGGAAGGGTAAATTGTGCCTGACCAATTAGGTGGCCTTCTATGATGGAGTGACTGCATCAGTCGACAAAGGAAGACAGACTGATGTCATCTACCTGGAATTCTGCAAGGCCTTTCACATGGTCTGACATGAAATCTGAATCCCTAAATTAGAAAGATATGGATTTGAAGGGCAGACCATCCGATGGATAAGGAATTGGCTCAATGGCTGCACCCAGAGAGTAATGGTCAAAGGTTCTACGTTTGGGTGTGAACGGGTGACGAGCAGTGTTCCTCAGAGGACTGTCTTGAGATGGGTGTTTTCCAATGTCTTCATCAATGACATAGATGATGGGATTGAGTGCACCCTCAGCAAGTTTGCAGATGACACCAACCTGAGTGGTGCAGCCGATACAGCAGAAGGAAGGGATGCCATTCAAAGGGTCCTGGACAGGCTGGAGAAGTGAGCCCATGTGAACCACATGAGGTTCAATGAGTCTAAGTGCAAGATGCTGCACCTGGGTCGGGGCAATCCCAGACAGGAGACGAGGCTGGGAGAAGAACTCAGTGACAACAGGCCTGTGGAGAAGAACTTGGGGGTTCTGGTGAATGTAAAGCTCAACATGTGCCAGCAGTGAGTGCTTGGAGCCCAGAAAGCCAGATGAATCCTGGGCTGAATCAACAGAGGTGTGACCAGCAAGTGGAGGGAGGTGATTGTCCCCCTATACTATGTGCCCGTGAGGCCCCACCTGGAGTACTGCATCCAGGTTTGCGGCCACCAGCATGAGAAAGATGTGGACCTGTTACAGCAAGTCCAGAGGAAGGCCACAAAGATGATCAGAGGGCTGGAGCACCTCTTGTATGAAGCTAGGCTGAGAGAGCCGGGGATGTTCAGCCTGGAGAAGGTTCCATGGATAACTCATTGTGACCTTTCAGTACTTAAAGGTGTGATAAATAACTGGGTCTCAAATAGGATTCTAATTAAAGTTTACAATTTATTAAATGAATAGAGGCAAGCAAAGAGTGTTGGGTGCGCCGGGAGTCTCTGCTCCACCAAGATGCACACCTGTTACATCAGGTAGCTGGTTTTTATGCTCCTACACTAATACATATTTATCACTATTCCTAGAAAAGGCAGGGTTAGTATAATTAGTTTCCGGAATCCAGACCTTCTCCCGGACACATGCGTATTAGTCTCTGGGGGTCTCTCTGGGGGTCTCTCGTGCTGAAAGCTCGTAGTCATCCTCCCAGGCTTTGTCCTTCAACTCCCCCCTTTCTCCTTATTTGGCGATGTTTTTGCCAGATATCCGAGGCTTGTACAGTGTCCCATGCAAAAGTCAGCAGTTTCCTAAAAAGAACTCCTTGGTTCTTGTCTCCCAGACCCTAGCCTCAGTGTTCATCCTTCAAACCCTCTATTTACATGAATTGCTGGACACTTCCTTTGCATGATAGAAGAACTATGTACGCTAATCACTGTTTTTCTTAGGTAGAAGGTTATATTTCATCATGCGGCTCTAGTATTATTCCATATTGACATGAATCAAATTAACACATTTCACAAAGGGGTCTTATATAATGAATAGAGAAGGACTCTTTACTCAGGTAGATAATGAGAGTACAAGGGGGAGTGATCTTAAACTAAAAGAGGATAGATTTAGACTAGACATTAGGAGGAAATTCTTCACTGTAGGGGTAGTGGGGCACTGGAAGAGATTGTCAAACAAAGAACGTGTTTGAGGCCAGGCTGGATGGGGCCTTGGCCAACCTGATCTAGAGGGTGGCATCCGTGCCTATGGCAGTGGGGTTTTAACTAGATGATCTTGAAGATCCTTTCTAACCCAAGACATTCTATGATTCTGTGATTCTATGATTCAATGATCATATTCAACAGAGTAGTGGCAGTGCAATTGCAGGGAAAGATCAGTATTTCTTTTCCTGTAGAGAATACACTTCCTTGAAATTCACATTTTGTGATGACAGAAATTCAGCTTTGTGTGTGACATTTTATGGAAACAATTGAATCATTTCAAGTGATGAGTAGGTATTCTATTTCCTAAATACTGAAATAAATTATCTGGATTTCAGGCAGAGATTTGCTTGCTGACCATAAGCAGCCAGTGCCATCTCCAGAAACACTGTTGTGTCTGAAACATTTCCCTGGGACTGGCAGCTGTCTGAGAGGACCTGCAGGAGATGAGATCACTTTGGGAGATGCAGATGGAACTGGGAAGATGTCCCAGAGCACCTCCACTGCCAGTAGAGTTCTTTGTCCTTGTGACTGAAGCTCAGCCCATTGCATGAAAACTCTTTGAAGAAAAGTCAGGGGATTCTTGGGATTGACCCAAAGTTGAAATGGTCATATGGAATCTCAGAAACTGTATTGGGTTTGTGTGGCAACGTTTTGGTAGCGGGGGGCTTCAGGGATGGCCTCTGTGAGAAGAATCCAGCAGCTGCCCCATGTTAGATAAGGGCCAGTTTCAGCCAGGTTCAGAGGGACCTGCCACTGCCCAGAGCTAAGCCAATTAGCCATGTTGTTTGTGCCTCTGTGAGAGCAGATTTAATAAAGAGAAAATAAAAAAAAAAAAACTGCTGCACAACAGCATCTGGGAGAGCAAGGAGTGAGAAATAGCCTTATAGACACCAAGTTCAGTGCAGAAGGAAGGCAGGAGGTGCTCCAGATGCCAGAGCAGAAGTCCCCCTGCAACCTGTGGAGAGCACCATGGTGGAGCTGGCTGTCGCCTTGCAGCACTGTAGTGGGTTTACATGGCAAGGTTTTGGTAGCAGGGGGCTGTAGGGGTGGCTTCTGTGAGAAGAATCTAGAAGCTGCCCCATGTTTGGTAAGGGCCCCACTGCTGACCAGAGCTGAGCCAATAAGTGATGTTGTTTTGCGCCTCTGTGAGAGCATATTTAAGACGGGAAAAAAAAAAAAAAAAAAAAAAAAAAAAAAAAAAAACACAACGCTGCTCCACTCAGCAGCTGGGAGAGTGAGAGGAGTGAGGAACAGCCTTGCATGCACCAAGGTCAGTGAGGAAGGAGGGGGAGAGGTGCTCCAGGCGTCGGGGCAGAAGTCCCCTGTGGCCTGTGGTGAGCACCATGGTGAAGCAGGATGTCCCCTGCAGCCCATGGAGTACCATGGTGGAGCACAGTTCCATGCTGCAGCCTGCGGAGGAGACAACGGTGGAGCAGGTGGACCTGTACTGACAGAGACTGTGGCCTGTGGAAGAACCCTGCCGGAGCAGATTCTGGGCCAGACCTGTAGGCCGTGGAGAGGAGACCACACAGGAGCAGGTGACCCGGCAGGATCTAATGCCTGTGGGGGATCCAGGTTGGAGAAGTTTGCTCCTGAGGGATGGACCCCGTGGTACGGACCCATATCTGGAGCAGTTCTTGAAGAGCTGCTGCCTGTGGACAGCCCACGCTGGATCAGTTCAGCAAGGACTGCATCCCATGGGTGGGACCCCACAGCACAGGGGACAAGAGTGACCGAGAAGGAGCACGAGAGAAGAAGTGCTATAGACTGACCATTCCCCCGGTCCCCTGAGCTGCTTGGGGGGAGGAGGTGGAATAGGATGGATGGGGGGAAGGGAGGTGCTTTTATTTTGGTTTCTTTCCTTTGTTTCTCACTTCTCTAGCTTGTTAGTAATGATCAATGAAACTTACTGTCTCCCTATGCTGAGTCTGTTTTGCCCGTCATGATAATTATTGCACAATCTCCCTGTCCTTTTCTCAACCCCTGAGCCCTTTTCATAGTATTTTCTTCGTGTTCCTCTTTGAGGAGGGGGAGTGAGAGAGCGGTTGTTGTGGAGTTCGGCCGCCCACCCAAGTAAAACCTCCACACCCACCTAGTGCCATGGTGGCATGATCTACATGCTGCTTCCTGTGTAGGAGCCCACAGTGGAGGTGATGGATCTGACCTGAAGGATTCTGTGGCCTGTGGAGAACCCCACCCAGAGCACACTGCAGATTGAAGCTGCACCTGTGGACCATGCAGGATCAATTGACCTGGCTGGATCTGCTGCCCATGGAAGACCCATGCTGGAGAAGCTTGCTCCTGAAGGATGGACCCCATGGTACAGACCCATATGTGGAGCAGTTCTTGAAGAGCTGCTGCCTGTGGGAAACCCACACCAAATCAGTTCGGGAACAACGCCATCCTTTGGGAGGGACCCCACATTGGTGGAGGGGAAGAGAGTGACCAAGAAGGAGCAGCTAAGATGAAGTGCTATGGACAGACCTCAGCCCCCATTCCCCTGTTTCCCTGAACTGCTTGAGGGGAGGAGGTGGAAGAGGGTGGATGGGGGGAAGATGTCTTTAGTTTTTTTGTTTGTTTCGCACTGCTCTATCTTGTTAGTAACGCAAAATAAAGTCTATTAATCTCCCTATGCTGAATTGATGTTGCCCATGTGGATAACTGTTTAGTGATCTCCATGTCTTTATCTCAGCACTTGTGTGCTTATCACCATATTCTCCCCTGACCCCTCCTCCCCCAACACACAACTTTCCCTTTGTTGAGGGAGAGTGAGAAAGCAGTTATGGTGGAACTCAGCTGCCAAGCTGAGTAAAACCTCCACAGTTTAGCTGGTTCTATAGCTAAAAAATGAAGAAATATGAGTCTAAGGATAATATTATTTATATATGAAACCATAGGTTGAGAAATAATATACAGGCAAATAATAAAAAATAAAATAAAATAAAAACCTCTGTGAAAACCTAGGATTTCTGATTATACGAATCTTTCAGTCGTTAGAATGGATTTCCCAAAGAGATGGTGAAGTCACCATCCCTGGGGGTGTTTAAGGAAAGGCTGGATGTAGTGCTTAGGGACATGCTTTAGTGGGTGAAATTGGTGGTTTGGGGATGGTGGGACCAGATCACAGAAAGCCTAGGTTGGAAGAGACCTACAAGATCACTGAGTCCAGATGATGTTAGAGGTCTTTTCCAACCTTAATGATTCTATATTCAAGTTCAACAAGGCCAAGTGCCAGGTCCTGCACCTGGGGCACAACAACCCCAAACAGAGCTACAGGCTGGGAGATGTGTGCTTAGAAAGCTGCCTGTCAGAGAAGGACCTGGGAGTTTTGGTTGATAGTCGGCTGAATATGAGCCAGCAGTGTGCTCAGGCGGCCAAGAAGGCCAACAGCATCTTGGCTTGCATAAGAAACAGCGTGGCCAGCAGGTCCAGGGATGTGATTGTCCCCCGTACTCAGCTCTGGTGAGGCCACACCTCGAGTACTGTTTTCAGTTTTGGGCCCCTCACTACAAGAAGGACATGGAGGTGCTTCAGCGAGTCCAGAGAAGGGCTACGAAGCTGGTGAAGGGCCTGGAGAACAAGTCTTATGAGGAGCGGCTGAGCTAGCTGGGACTATTTAGCCCGGAGAAGAGGAGGCTCAGGGGGCGACCTTATCGCACTATACAGGTACCTCAAAGGAGGCTGTAGCGAGGTGGGGGTTGGTCTGTTCTCCCACGTGCCTGGTGACAGGACGAGGGGGAATGGGCTAAAGTTGCACCAGGGGAGGTTTAGGTTGGATATTAGGAAGAACTTCTTTACAGAAAGGGTTGTTAGTCACTGGAATAGGCTGCCCAGGGAAGTGGTTGAGTCACCATCCCTGGAGGTCTTTAAAAGATGTTTAGATGTAGAGCTTAGGGATATGGTTTAGGGGATGATTTGTTAGTGTTAGGTCAGAGGTTGGACTTGGTGGTATTGTAGGTCTCTTCCAACCTAGACTTTTCCGTGATTCTGTGATATTATTGTAGGCAAATATGCTGAAGAATTATGTATTCAAGAAGTATCCTCACTGCATCCCTTAATTCCTGGTTCCACATGCTATATATAAGAGGGTTCAATGCTGGAGGCACCACCGAGTACAGAAATGACACAACCAGTCCAGGAATGGGGAAAAGATGGAGGGGGGCTTCAGGTGGGCAAACATACCAGTCCTGACAAACAGGAAGACCATGGCCAGGTGAGGGAGCCACGTGGAAAAGGCTTTGTGCCGGCCCTGCTCAGATGGCATCCTCAGCACAGCTGTGAAGATATGAATATAGGAAATAACAATGAAAATAGAACAACCAAATAATAAAAAAATACTAAATACAATTACACCAAATTCCCCGATGTAGGCATCTGACCAGGAGAGCTTAAGGATCTGAGGAAGTTCACAGAAGAACTGGTCCACTGCATTGCCTTGGCAGAGGGGCAGGGAAAATGTATTGGCCGTGAGCAGGACAGCATTGAGAAAGCCACTGCCCCAGGCAGCTGCTGCCATCTGGGCACAAGCACTGCTGCTCAGGAGGCTCGCATAGTGCAGGGGCTTGCAGATGGCAACATAGCGGTCATAGGCCATGATGGTGAGAAGGACAACTCTTTTCTATCCAAGACGACAAAAAAGAGGACCCGTGAAGTACATCCTTGATAAGAGATGGCTCTGGTGTTCCAGAGGGCATTCGCTATGGCTTTGGGGACAGTGGTGGAGATGGATCCCAGGTCGAGAAGGGCGAGGTTGAGGAGGAAGAAGTACATGGGGGTGTGGAGGTGGTGGCCACAGGCTACAGTGGTGAGGATGAGGCCATTGCCCAGGAGGGCAGCCAGGTAGATGCCCAGGAAGAGCCCAAAGTGCAGGAGCTGCAGCTCCCACGTGTCTGTGAATGCCAGCAGGAGGAACTCTCTCACAGAGCTGCTGTTGGGCATTTGCTGCCCTTCATCAAGGAAATTGCCAAAGAAGAAAAATACATAGATTGTTAGGGGAAATTTATCTGAGCAATACTAATTCCCTTACTATTTTAAGCCTTCACATTCCCTTTCTATCCAGGTGTGGTGGTTTTACCGTGCTAGGCAGCTGAACACCACAAGCGCTCTCACACGTCCCCTCCTCATCTGAGGAGGGGAAGAAGTAAAAGAAAGAACAACTCACGGGTTGAGATAAGGATAATTTAATTAAAGAGAAGAAAATATATATATTAAGGAAATATTATTAATTAACTATTAAACTAAAGGGAAAAAGGGAAAAAGGGGAAAGGGGAAAGGGAGGGGGGAAGGGAACAGAACAAAAAAAAAAAAAAAAAAAAAAAAAAAAAAAAAAAAAA
>MU014843.1:174197-198506 GCA_011076525.1 Nettapus auritus | reverse complement strand
TACCACTCTCCAAAGCATCTGCTACTCTGTGCTGGAGAAGCAGAAAGAGCCACCCTGACAGATGTTATCAGCCACCAAACATGTCAGCTGTAGAAGACCCCTTTGGCAACCCCATCTTTAATATCCTTCTGCCAGAGACTCTCAGTGTCAAGAGTATGCAGGTCTGTCCTGCCACACGCTGCCCTCTGTTGTTGCGCTCCTCACTGCCTCCAAGCCCTCTCCCCTTCCCTCCTCTCCCTGTGCCACCAGTGGTCAGAGCCCCCAGCCCTTCTGTGCTGTGCAGAGGAGCTGTTCATGGGCGGAGCTGTCTCTCTGAAATGCTGCCTGCTTGCCAGGAGCTCCCCTTGTGCCCAGGGGCCCAGTCCAGCTCAGCAGCACAGCACCCAACCATGGCATCGCTTGCTCTGTGCCTTTGGGCTCTCTTGAGGCATCCCCAAGGCCTCAGGGCTGACAGCTCCTGAAGGCAACAGGGTGTCTCCTGGGGTGTGGTGTTTGAAGCACACTGAAGTCATCATCGACAGCTTCTCTCTGTAGATGTCAGATAATTATTTTACAAGTTCAATTTGTGCTATTGGACTCTGGTTTTCAAACCTGATGTTGTGGTTTAACCTGGTTCTCAGCTCAGCACGACACAGCTGTTCACTCAACACCACTCCTGTTATAGGGAGAGAGAAACAGGAACAAAAGAATATAAAAGCTTGTGTGTTGAGATAAAGACTGTTTAAAAGATCAGAAAAGGAAGAGAAATAACAATAATAGTGATAAATATATAATTTATGATTGATAATATTAATTATTATTGTTAGATGTACAAAGAAAGTTATGCTCAAGGCAATTGCTCACCACCCACTGACCAATGCCCAGTCCACCCCCAAGCAGCTGTCTCCTGACTCTGGCCAGATTTCATCAAGATCTCCTCTGCAGGTCACTTGACCTTACTTTGTTTACAACAAAACCATCTTCCAGAAGGATTTCACTTATTTTCTTCCCTTTCTCAAATACTTCTGCTGTGTTACCCCACTCGATGCCATCAATGTACTGGAGGTGTTCAGGAGCTTCCACTGTTCCAGAGCACTCTGGATCAGTCCATGACAAAAGTCAGGGCTGTGTTTCCACCAATGAGACAGTCGATTCCAGGTGGTCTGGACATCCCTGAATTGAAAGCAAACTGTGGCCTTTACACTTCTGCCAAAGGGATGGAGAAAAATGCATTAGTGATATCCATTGTGGCATGGCACTTGGCTGACTTTGCTTCCAGTTCATATTTAACGAAGTTCTAGCATGCCCAGCTTGGCAGCACTCAGCAGTGTTGTGACTTCATTCAGGCCACAGAAGTCCACCATTAGCTTCCTCTTGCCATTAGACTTCCACAATGGGCATATGGGACTATTAAAATGTGGGTGAGTCATGCTGATCAATTCTTGGATCTCCAGTGAAGGAAGAAGCTCACAGATGGGAATCAGGGAGTCTCTGTTAGTGCAATATTGCCTCAGGTGCACTGTTGTGGTAGTGATTGGCACCTGCTGTTCATTGGCCATCAGCACCTCCACAGCAGAAAGGTCCTGTGAGAGAGTGGGCAAGGTAGACAACTGTTTTCTGTCCTCCGTCTCCAAGGCAGCTATGCCAAAGCCCACCAGAAAACTTTTGGGTCTTTGGAGTACCATTTTCTGAAGGATTCAGGGAGCCTCCAGGCCAGTCTCAGTGTGGGATAGAGTAGTGGACAGTAAGGTGGGTTGAGAACTGGTTGACAGGCCAAGCTCAGAGGGTGGTGATCGGCGGCATAGAGTCCGGCTAGGAACCTGTGACTAGTGGTGTTCCCCAGGGGTCGGTGCTGGATCTGGTCTTGTTCAACATCTTCAACGACAACCTTGATGAGGGAATAGTGTCTGCCCTCAGCAAGTACGCCAATGACACAAAGCTGGGAGGAGTGGCTGACATGCCAGGAGGCTGTGCTGCCGTTCAGAAAGACCTGGACCGGCTAGAGAGATGGGCAGGAAGAAACCAAATGAGATTTAACAAGAGCAAGTGTAGAGTCCTGCACCTGGGAAGGAACAACCAGAAGTATCAGTACAGGCTTGGGGACGACCTGTTGGAGAGGAGCTCAGAGGAGAAGGACCTGGGGGTCCTGGTGGACAAGCAGTGTGCCCTCGTGGCCAAGAGGGCCGATGGGATCCTGGCGTGTATGAAAAGAAGTGTGGCCAGCAGGTCAAGGGAAGTGATCCTCCCCCTCTACTCTGCCCTGGTCAGGCTTCACCTGGAGTACTGTATCCTGCTCTCAGCTTCCCGGTACACAAAAGACAGGTATCTCCTGAAAAGAGTCCAGCGGAGGGCCACAAAGATGATACAGGGCCTGGAGCATCTTCTCTATGAGGAAAGGCTGAGAGACCTGGGTCTGTTCAGCCTGGAGAAGAGAAGACTTAGAGGGGATCTCATCAATGTGTATAAATATCTGAGGTGTGGGAGACAGAAGGATGTAGCCAACCTCTTCTCAGTGGTTTGTGGGGACAGGACAAGGGGCAATGGCCACAAGATAGAGCCTAGGAAGTTCTGCACTGACATGTGAAAGAACTTCTTCATGGTGAGGGTGAAAGAGCACTGGAACAGGCTGACTAGGGAGGTTGTGGAGTCTCCTTCTCTGGAAATATTCAAGGCCCGTCTGGACGTCTACCTGGGCAGCCTGCTCTGAGGAATCTGCTTTGACAGGGGATTGAACTCAATGATCTTTCGAGGTCCCTTCCAACCCCTACAATTCTGTGATTCTGTGATTCTGTGTGATATTCAAGACTTTGCAGAGCTATTGTAACTAGCCTCCAGGAGAAGGGGAATGTTAAGGAGAAAGGGAGTGAAGAAGTGGGGAAAAGCATCCCTCCCTTGTTTCCCCCATGGATTGTTCCCTGAGTAGAAAAGTTACAGAGTGTAATTCTTAATAGTTTATGAGTGATGGTTCCTGAGGTGTGGAGGTAATGGCAATGCTCAGTACAAATAACAGATGTGTCACATGACCAGCAATTTTATAGAACCATAAGCCAGTGTTATACAACAGAGCAAAATAACTTTAAACCAGCCCCAGAAATGATAAACAGCACAATGGGAACACATACAGTAAACAATGTGCTGTACAACACATTTCTGAAAGCAAGCACAACAGACCTGAGATCCAAAAAGTGGACATTGTGATCAGCAACTCATAAACTGGTCTAATACTTAAAACAATTTACTTTTAACACTCCGTGGTAAGATCTGTTATTATCTCAACCCTTTGTGCCCCACACTGGGCACCAAAAAGACTGCTGTGGTTTAACATGGCAGTTCAAGTACATATAATTATTTGAATGAGTCCAGAGGAGGACCACAAAGATGGTCAAGGGGCTGGAGCATGTCTGCTATGAAGGCATGCTGAGAGAACTATTCAGATACTATTCAGCCTGGAGAAAACAAGGCACCAGAAAAACCTTAGAGCAACCTTCCAGTGTTAAAGAAGACCTACAGGAAAGCTGGGGAGATAGTCTTTGTCAGGGAGTATAGTGATAGGACAAGGAGTAATGACTTTAAACTAAAAGAGGGTAGTTTTAAATTAGATACATGGAAGAAATTCTTTATTCTGAGGATGGTGTGGCACTGGAACAGGTTGCCTGGAAAAGCTGTGAATGTCCCATCCCTGGAAGTGTTCAAGAACAGGTTGGAATGATTTTTGAGAAACCAGGTCTAGTAGGAGGTGTCCCTGCCTGTGGTAGGGGGGTTGGAATAAGATGGTCTTTAAGGTCCCTTCCAATGCAAACCATTCTATGTTTCTGTGATCCCATGATTTTGTGATTATCTATGACACTGGCATCATTGTCCACACGAAGCCCATAAAGACTCTCCTCAGAGATTTTAACCAAAGTCTTTGGTTAGTCCAACTGGCGTCCTGTTACAAGCGGTGTCCCTCAGGTGTCAGTACTGGGACCTGTCTTGTTTAATGTCTTTATTGATTACCTAGATGAAGGGATTGAGTGTACCCTCACTAAGTTTGCAGCTGACACCAAGTTGAGAGGTAGTGTTGCTCTGCATGAGGGTAGTGTGGCCCTTCAGAGAGATCTGGATAGGCTGGATTGCTGGTGAATGGGATGAGGATCAACAAGGCCAAGTGCAGGGTCCTGCAATTTGACCACAATAACTCCATGCAAGGCTATAGGCCTGGGGCAGAGTGGCTAGAAGGCTGTGAAAAGGAAAAGGACCTGGGAGTGTTGATCGATGCTTGGCTGAACATGAGCCAGCTGTGTGCTCAGGTGGCCAAGAAAGCCAACAACATCCTGGCCTGTATTAAAAATAGTGCAGCCAGCAGGAGCAGGGAGGTGATCATCCCCCTGTACTCAGCTCTGGTGAGGCCATACCTCGAGTTCTGTGATCAGTTTTGGGCCCCTCACTACAAGAAGGACATGGAGGTCCTGGAGCATGTCCAGAGAAGGGCAACAAAACTGGTGAGGGGTCTGTAGCACAAGTCTAATGAGGAGTGGCTGAGGGAACTGGGATTGTTTAGTCTGGAGAAGGGGAGGCTCAGGGGAGACTTTATTGCACTCTACAACTTCCTGAAGAGAGGTTGTGGTGAGGAGGGGGTCAGCCTCTTCTCTCAGATAACTAATGATAGGACTTGAGGAAATGGCCGCAAGTTGTGTCTGGGGAAATGTAGATTAGATACCATGAAAAACTTTTTATTTCAAATAGTATTTAGGAACTGGAATGGTCTGCCCAGGGAGGTGGTGGAGTCACCAGCCCTCGCAGTGTTCAAGAAGCACCAGGACAAGGTGCTATGAGATATGATTTAGCAGCTTAGTGGGTAGTATTAGTGATAGGATGGTTGGACTAAATGATCTTGTACACTCTTTCCAACTTTGTGCTTCTATGATTCTATGATAGGACAAGAGGAATGGTTTTAAACTTAAAGAGGGTAGATTTAGATTATATTTTCAGATGAAATTCTTGACTTAGAGAACTGGAACTGGTGCTGTGGGTCCAGAGGTCACCCAGAGGGAGTTTGGATCAGCCCATGCCCTTGTGTTTGAAGGAACAGCTGGCAAGAGTGGAGAGGCCTCAGTGAAATCATGGGAATACCAGAGTGAGAGCAAGGTGGGGAAGAGAAGTGGTTGTCTGTATCCTTCAAAGAAGTATGGGACAGCATAGGAAAGTGTGCAGAGGAGAAGGCAGAGGAAAGGACAAACCAGGAGAACAATGGGAAGTGCATAGGTCCAGGCAAGCAGCTTTAAAGGGGACATTCAGCAGGGTCTGTTTAATCAAAACTTGTGGATACACCTCGAAGATAAGGAAGATAAACACCATGACAGACAAAGCGATGACAAAGCAAGTATAGGTGAACTTCAGAATTACTTTTTCTGTGATAAGGATAAATTCCAAAAATTCACATTTTTTATGATAGAAACTACACTGTGTGACATTTTACAGAAGGGTTTGAATCTTCTGAGGAAATTAATAGACGTTTTATTACTGAAGTACTAAAGAAAATACTGGTTATTGAGGCAGGGCTTTGCTGTCTGACCATAACCAACTAGGGCCACCTCCAGAGGCCCCAGTGCATCTAAAGTAATTCCCTAGTCTTGCAGCTGTCACAAAGGATGTGCAGGAGACCAGAGCCCTTTGGGGGATTCAAGGTGGAGCCAGGTGGAATTCCCAGAGCACATCCACTGCCATCACTTGTCTTTGTCCCAGCAACTGCACCTCAACAATCACGTAAGAACCCTTCAAAGAAAAAGTCCTACTTCACTGGCTTCTTGGGAAAGACCTAAAGTTGAAATGGCCATTGGGAACTAAAGATATGCTCCCTTGTTCCTAGTAGACACCTCAACATGAACTTAACCTCATGATTCATCAGTGGCATACTAAGGCTGAGAGAATCAAGAGCAGGACATTTCAAATGGCTGAGGCAGAACCTTAAAGTTGCCATGTCCAACCCTGGTTCATGTCCAACCCTGTCCACACCATGAAGAAGGGGAAAGGGAGCTGACAGACAAGGGATGCATTTGGGTCTATAAGGTGGGGTCAAGCAGAGATAGTCAAGGCAGTGGGGTGGGGGAGGTGAGGGGAGGGCAGGAAGCACATGCCAAGAGAGCTCCTGCCAGCAGAGATAAAGCTGGGACCAAGGCCAAGGGGAGAGGCAGGCCCAGGGCAGGGGGCTGCAGGGGCCATGATGAGCTCTCTGCCCCTGGAGCAGCCGCACTGGCCCTCAGCAGATGTGCTGGTCGGCACACACTGGGAGGTCCTGGTGAGCATCAGAGAGCAGCAAGGAGGGCACTGGAGAGGGCCAGGGTGAGGCAGGTGTCAGAGCCCCATGCAGGGGCTGGCTGGGCGTCCCCTCTGCTGCAGACATCGCATGTAACATGGCAGGAGGAGGGCAGGCAGAGCTCATTGCCACAGGCAGAGCCTGGCCCTGGATACTCTATGACCACCTTAGAGGTCCTGGCAGGCTGCGGTGAGGTGACAAATGCCCTGGGCCCCCTTCCTGCTCTGCCCAGGCCAGCAAGGGCCCAGAACAGCCTCCTCTCCTCTGCCCTTGCAGCTCTGGGCTTCCTTCATGTCGCCCTGGCTCTGCAGCACCAAGCCCTGCTGGGAGCCATCCCCTGCATGCTCCCACTGCTCCCTGACGCTGCTGTTGCCCTCTGCTGGGTACTGTTCAGTTCAGCCTAGCCCCTGGCCACCTCTCCCCACCTCCCTGCCCTCTCCTCAGCCCAGGCTGGGCTGGCCCCAGGGCAGTGCTCAGTGCAGGCTGCTGCTGGGCTCTGGGCACAGCCACCACAGCCCCAGCCCCTCGCAAGGCACTGCAGCTACTGGGACAAAGGTGGCTTGGGGCCACCCCAGCAGCCCCAAGGAAACGGAGGTCCATGGAGTTGCAGGAGCCCTGGTCTCTTGCCTGTGAGATCCCCAGCACAGAATGCCTGTGCCACACAGGGCCAGCTCCACTCACCAGATGAACACAAGAGACTTGGTCCAGGCACAGAGCAGATCCAGATTCCTCTTCAGGATGACATTTGCCATCAACCCCAGAACCAATGGGACAGTCCCAGGCTGGTGAAAGGCCAGTTACTATTTGCTCGGCCATGTGCTACCAAGAAGGAGGCTCCCAGTCCCGTCCTTTGTCCTTCACTTATCACTATGGGACTGTGATCCCTCGTGAAGCCCAGAAAACAAAGAGGCCTGTGCAGGGAGGATCTCCTAGGGTGTATTTCTGACACCAGATTTGGAAGAGGCATGCAGAGATGTTGTGGAGATGCCACTGTAGAGACATCAGGACTGTCACCAAAGTACATGAGATCTGAGGGCTAAGAGAAATGCAAGCACACGAGAACAATGTGGAAGCCAAAAGAGAGCAGCAGTGAAAAGGCCACATTCTGCTGCTGGCCATGACTATGGCTCCAGGGAAGCAGCAGCCTTGACCTGCAGGCAACAGAGAGTCAGAGCCCAGCGGGCAGTGACGGACAGCCCCGAGGGTCACCGGGGCTGCTCTTCCATGTGGCAGCTGGGCTCTTGGCCCTGAGCCCCTCCTGTGTGCTGGGGCTGCTCCCCCAGCTCCAGAGGAGATGGGATGAGATGGCAGCTGAAACCAATGAAGTTATGCTGGATTCTTTATTGTCTTTATCTACATGGGTATTCTAGTTCTATAGGTAAATCTTTAACAAGTAGGAAGCTAAGAATAATATTATTTATATCAGAAACAACAGTTAGTGAAAATAATAATACAGACAAATGTAAATAAAAAAATCTTAATTTTTTTTAACTTTAAATTAGGTGTTTCTTTAACAATAATTTAAAATTTTAAAAATAGTTGTTTCTGATCATAGGCATATTGTTATAGGCGAAGTTGCTGAAGAATATGTATTAAAACAGTGTCCTCTCTGCATCCCTTAGTTCCTGGTTCTTCATGCTGTAGATGAGGGGATCACTGCTAGAGGCACTGGTGATGGGAAGAGATTACAGTTGAGACCAATGAATTTCTCCTGGTTTCTTTACTGTTGTTATTTAAACTATAATATTTATTCTAAAGGTATTTGAAATTATCGACTTAAAAATAATAATATTAATAAAATAATAATTAAGAGGCTTAGAATAACATTAAATCAAAGCCACAAGTTATAGGAAATAGTAATAAAGAAAATGACTTACAAGACTTTGCACTAAGAGTCTATTTTTCAGAAATCCTGTGTGTCCTGTTAGTATTATATGCACATTATGAATGCTGAAGAAAGATGTATTCAAATAGTTTCCTCACTGCACGCTTGAGCTCCTGGTTCCTCATGCTGTAAATGAGGGGGTTAACTGCTGGAGGCAACACTGAGTATAGAACAGCCACCACCAGATCCAGGGATGGGGACGATATGGAGGGAGGCTTCAGATAGGCAAATATGCCAGTGTTAAGAAACAGGGAGATGACAGCCATATGAGGGAGACATGTGGAAAAGGCTTTGTGCCGGCCCTGCCCGGAGGGCATCCTCAGCACTGCCCTTAAAATCTGTACATAGGATACCACAATGAAAACAAAACAACCAAAGACTAAAGAAACACTAAATAAAAGTGCCCCAATTTCCCTGAGGTAGGCATCTGAGCAGGAGAGCTTGAGGATCTGGGGGATCTCACAGAAGAACTGGTCCACTGCATTGCCTTGGCAGAGGGGCACGGAAAAAGTAATGGAAGTGTGCAGGACAGCATTGAGAAAGCCACTGCCCCAGGCAGCTGCTGCCATCTGGGCACAAGTTCTGCTGCCCAGGAGGGTCCTATAGTGCAAGGGCTTGCAGATGGCAACGTAGCGGTCATAGGCCATGACAGTGAGAAGGGAATACTCTGCATCAAAAAATAAGACTAAAAAAAGGATTTGAGCAGCACATCCTTGATAGGAGATGGTCCTTGTGTTCCAGAGAGAACTGGCCATGGCTCTGGGGACAGTGGTGGAGATGGATCCCAGGTCAAGGAGGGCAAGGTTGAGGAGGAAGAAGTACATGGGGGTGTGGAGGTGGTGGTCGCAGGCTACAGCTGTGATGATGAGGCCATTGCCCAGGAGGGCAGCCAGGTAGATGCCCAGGAAGAGCCCAAAGTGCAGGAGCTGCAAATCCTGTGTGTCTGTGAATGCCAGCAGGAGGAACTCACTCACAGAGCTGCTGTTGGTCATTTGATGGTTCTGGGCATTGGGTCCTGCCCAAGGAGGAAGAAGGCAGGCAGGAAAATTATGTGAAAAGGTCGAATTCTGTTTTGGCCTATCAAACAGACATTTGGTAGGTCCCTTTCATGAGTTTTGACTGATGCTGCCTGAATTTTTCTCTGGGAGCAGGGGTCTCTGCTCTGAGCAATGCAGGATTAGTCCATTCTTACAGCAAGAGGTGAAGAGGAACACTGGGTAATCCTAGGTTCAATTCACTCCTGATCTCAGATGATTATCCACATTGTTGCTCCCAATTCATCCAACTGCACAGCAGGACTGTGGGTGTTTCTTTTCTTTGTTGTTGTTGTTGTTGTTGTATACTTTCCTGCTGCACTGCAAGCAAAACCTTGTAGCTCCTCAGAGTCAAAGGGAGGGTTCCTTTAGTACAGAGTGTATTTCAGAGAGGATAGCCAGTCTGTCCATCAGGTGTGGTCTCTTCTGCTGACATGTCTGTTAGTTGCAGGACAATAGCACATGGAAGTTAACCTGAGAAGAACATGAACATTGCTAAGAGCAGAAGAATCCAGGCTCGGAGTGCACATCTTCAGACACCTTACCCTGTCCCTGCACTCCCCTTCCCCCAAGCACACCAAGGGCTCACACCATGTGCATGTGTAACGCCCATCCCCAGCCACTCTGGAAACAAGAACAGCAGCAGCACAACCAGGTGGAGAAGCCAGGAGGAATGCCGGTGTGCTGCTGCCAGTGCAGGCAAGGCCAGTGAGGGACACACAGATGTGTTTGTACCATCCTTGCCAGGAACCTTTCTCTTACCCAAATCTCCTCCCTGTCCACAATCACAGAGCACACCCCACAAGCTGTGTGCTCTGCTCTGTCCTGCAGAGGACTTCTGAGTACAGGGCACTGTCCATGGGCATCACAAGGGTTGCAGCTCCTAAAGATCAGTTCCAGTAAACACTAAGGAGACTACAAACATGATGTTGGTGTAGTCTGTAGGCTGAAGTGTGGGAAGGGACTTTATGAATTTCATTCCTGACATACAGATCTCTCAGTGCAATGCCCTACGAGTCTCATTCTCCTGTACAGTCCTGAAAATCCATTACCATGAAACCTGCCTCCCCTCCACTAAAGGAATCTGAAAGCATAGAATACAGAAATAACCTTACCCTTCAGATACTTTAAGCCTTGGTCTTCCTCTTGAAATGCTCCCTCATAAATGCCATTCTCTAGAGCATCTTCTACTCTGTGCTGGAGGAACCAAGAGAACCATCCTGACAGATGCCTTCAGGCATCGGGTGTGCTAGCTGTAGAAGACCACTCTGGCAAGTAAATCTGCTTTGCCCAGCTCCTTTCCAGGATCTCCCCTTGGGCCCAGGAGCCTGGCCCAGCTCAGCAGCACAGCACCCGACCATGGCATCGCTTGCTCTGTGCCATTGGGCTCCCTTGAGGTGTCCCCATGGCTCAGGGCTGACAGATCCTGAAGGCAGCGGGGTGTCTCCTGGGGTGTGGTGTTTGAAGCAGACTGAAGGCATCACTGACTGCTTATTTCTGAACACGGGAGAGACTGATTTTAGAAGTGTGATTTTTGCTATTAGAACGTGGTTTTCAAACATGATGTTATGGTTTATGTCAACAGGCAGCTCAGCACCAAACAGGTGTCTGCTCACCAACCTGCCCGTTGGGATGGGGGAGGGAATCAGGAACAAAAAATGTCCAAGATCACATGTTGAGATAAGGACATTTTAACAGGACAGAAAGGGAAGAGAAATAACAACAATAATAATTATTATTAGAATTACAGGATGTACAAAGCAAGGGATACACAGTGCAATTAATTACCAACCACTGACTGATACCTATCTGATCCCTGAGCACTGGTCCCCCTGACCCTGGCCAGCCTACATCAGGAACTCCTGTGCAGGTCCATTGACTTTTTTATCTTTTAGGGCAAAACCAGCTTTCAGGAGGATTTGGAGTATTTCCTTCTGCTTCTCAAAAATGTCTTCTGCTGTTACCCACATGATGATGCCATGAATGTACAGCTGGTGTTCACGAGCTTCCCCCTGTTCCAGGGCAGTCTGGATCAGTCCATGGCAAATGGTAGGGCTGTGCTTCCAGCCCTGGGGCAGTTGATTCCACGTCAGCTGGATGCCTTTCCAAGTGAAAGCAAACTAGTATTCATTTTCCATAGTATTCATTACTGTGTTTGGAGGACTGCGCACTGGAAGCTGGAGCAGCAATTTCTCAGAAGAACCCCTTTTTGTGAATGTATTGCCTCTCTATTCATGTATCTGTGCCTCTAGGATGGAAGTAGATTTTTACTCCCATTTGTTCATGTCCCATCCCTAGTCACACAGGTCAAACCACAGGGTGGCACATCATGTGTACCCGCCTGTCCTGGTTTCAGCTGGGACAGAATTAATTTTCTTCTTAGTAGTTGGTAGGGTGCTATGTTTTGGGTTTAGGATGAAAAGAGTGTTGATAACATGCCAATGTTTTGGTTGTTGAAGAGCAGTGCTTACACCAAGACAAGGACTTTTCAGCTTCTCTGTCTGGCCAGGGGACAGGCTGGGGGTATAGCAGGAGCTGGGAGGGGCAGACCCAGGACAGCTGACCCAAACTGACCAAAGGGGTATTCCATTCTATCTGACGTCGTGATGAACAATATATAGGTGTGGCTAGCCAGGTTCGGGGGACCGGCTCTCAGGGACAGGCTGGGCATTGGTTTTCGGGTGGTGAGCTCTTGCATTGTGCATCACTTGTTTCGTACACATTATTATTATTATTACTATTATTATTATTATTATTGTTATTTTCCTGTCTTAATAAACTGTCTTTATCTGAACCCACAGGCTTCATTTTCCCATTTCTCTCTCCTATCCCAGAGATGGAGGGGGGAGGGTGAGCGAACGGCTATGTAGTGCTTAGCTGCCAGCCGGTTTAAACCACAACAGAGAGGTGCTGGTTGAGCTGCTGACGTTGTCCTAAGATCTATCTCAAAGACCTTGGAAAGGAAATATTCATCCATGACATTCCTTGGGACTCAGAAAAGGCGGATGCCAAACCCATTTTCTACTACAAGCATGACCAGAAGGATGATTATGCCTAACCAAGAATTAAAATGCCAGCTTTAACCCTAGCCCTCAACCAAGATCTAAACAAAACTTTAATCCACAAAGCTTGCCCTTATCCTGTACCTTGAGCAGGCATCTTGAGCAGAACACCAATCCCTCCCTCAAAGGTCTTGACATTCCATAAGCCCTAGAAGGTGACCTCTAATCCCTAAGTATTAAATTGAACACTTAAATTGCAAAGACTTCCACCACATACATAGCACATCACATCTTCAACCCCACTGCTACCCCTAGCTTCAGCTGCTTGTCCCCTTGGGGCAGGGCAGGGACTGTGAGGTCCTTGAGCAAAGAGTCACTGTCCGTCTTTTTTATAAGCCCCCTTCAAGTACTGAAAGGCTGCAATGTGGTCACCCAGGAGCCTTTTCTTCTCCAGTTTTAGCATCTCCAGCTCTCTCAGCCCTTCTTCACAGAAGAGGTGCTCCAGCCCCTTGATCAAATTCATGGCCCTCCTCTGGACCTGTTCTAACAGATTCACATCCTTTTTGTGCTGGGGGCCCCAGACCTGGATGCAGGACTCCAAGCAGAGCCTCACAAGGGCAGAGCAGAGGGACAATCACCTACCTCCACCTGCTAGCCACTCCTCTCTTGATGCAACCCAGGATAAAGTTGGCCTTCTGGGCTACAAGCACACACTGCTGATTCATACCAAACTTTTCGTTGAGCAGAATCCCCAAGTCCTTCTCTTCAGGGCTGCTCTCAAATAATTCTTCTCCCAGCCTATCCTCCTGTCTGAGGTTTCCCTGGCCTAGCTGCAGCACACTTATCTGCACACTTGCTTGAGGGGGCACTCGAGCTCACTGTCTATGACATTGATAAAGATATTAAACAGTACCGGTCCCAGGAGAGACCCCTGAGGTACACCACTCATCACCAACCTCCACTTGGACAGAGAGCCATTGACCACCACTTTCTGGGTGTGACTTTCAAGCCAACTCCTTCTCCACTCAATGGTCCACCCATCAAATGTGTATCCCTCCAATATGGACACCAGGATGTCATGTGGGACCATGTCAAGTGTCTTAGAGAAGTCCAAGTAGATGACATTGGTCAGTCTTCCCTTGTTGTCTGGTGTGGTCACTCCATTGTAGAAAGACACCAGATTGAACAGGCATGATTGTCCCTTTGGTGAAGCCATGCTGGCTGTCTGGAATCACCTCTTTGTCTTGCATGTGCCTTGACATTGATTCCAGGAGGATCTTTCCCATGATCCTGCCAGGCACAGGTGTAAGGCTCACCATTTGGTAGTTCCCTGGGTCCTCTTCCCTAAACTTTCTAGAAATGAGAGTGATATTTTCATTTTTCCAGTCACTAGGGACTTCACCCAACAGCCAGGACTTTTCAAATATGATGAAGGGAGGCTGGGGGAACTATACCACCTAGTTCCCTCAGGACCCTGGGATGCACATCATCATGTCCTATAGACTAGTATGTTTTCACTTTCGTCAGGTGATCTCAAACCTACTCTTCACTTACAACAGGTGGGACTTTGTATCCCCAGCCTCCCTCTATGGGTACAGGGAAATGAAAGACTTGGGAAGCCTGACTGGAAGTGAAGTCTGAAGAAAAGCCATTGTTGAGTACCTTAGCCTTCTCTATGTCTGTCAGTACCAGTTCACTCTTCTCATCCATCTTTGGTGGTTTTACTCAGGTGGGCAGCCAAACTCCACCACAACCGCTTTCTCACTCCCCCTCCTGAAAGATGAACGAGGAGAAAATACAATGAAAGGGGCTCAAGGGTTGAGATAAGGATGAGGAGATGTTGTCAACGGAAGGAAGACAAGGATGCTCAATATGAGTGATCAGCAAGCTTCGATTTATTGGATAGCTCAGTTGCCTTTTAAACACTCTAGAAGTAATCAGCTCATACATATTGCAAAAGCTAAGCTCATGATTGGTTATCAGGTTCCTTATCTTGTCAGCTAGTTCCTCATTCCTTAGACCGCAGTTGCAGTCCCCCCTTCAGTACCTTCCCAGACAGATAGGGAAACCGTGTCCTTGTCTTTAATTAGTTCACACCAGCTGTGTACGATAATTGTCTAGCTCGTGAATTCCCAGCTTTTTCATGTCAACGTGTCCTATCTCAGTTAACCATTCCTCCACAATTCCCCCGTTTTTATTTTGGACTAAAAATGCCTTTGCTATCAGTTGGTCAAGCTTTCTAGTCAAACAACTAAAAATTACTTTTGCAGCTATGACTATTAATATAATTATAAACAATAAGCGAAGCCCTTCCTTGATTAAATTGAAAAACCATCCACCCATGTTTCCAAAGATAGACTTCAACCAGTTATCAAACCGACTAGTTTGCACTGTGATTTTCTTTGTGTGCTCCTTTAACCATTTCAATTGGTCATGAATCGATTGACCATGATCTGAAAGATTAAAACAACACTCTCACAGTGGTGCAAAACAACATCGCTTATTGGCTCAGCTCTGGTCAGCAGTGGGGCTCTTACCAAACATGGGGCAGCTTCTAGATCCTTCTCACAGAAGCCACCCCTATGGCCCCCCTCCTACCAAAACCTTGCCACGTAAATCCACTACATTCCGAAAAGCATATTTAAGAATAATCACAATATTCTCTCACTTTACAATCATCACAATCTTCACAAACTTAGATTAAAAAGAAAAAGAATTCCCCACACTAAAATAAACACATCATCATCACAACACCGACGAGATGGGCAATTTACACACACACCACCCCTCGTCCCTTTACCACACTGACATGAAATATATTCTTTCACAATATTACATTTGTAACAATCATCCAGTCCATGTTTTGCCCGTTTCCTCTCTCAACTATCATCCTTATCTCAAATTCCTCGAGCCCCAGCCAAGTTCCACCACAACCGCTCTCTCACTCCCCCTCCTCAAAGAGGAGCGAGAAGAAAATACGATGAAAGGGGCTCAAGGGTTGAGATAAGGACTAGGAGATCGCGCAATAATTATCGTGACGGGCAAAACAGACTCAGCATAGAGAGAAAGTAAGATTTATTGCTCATTACTAACAAGCTAGAGAAGTGAGAAACAAAGGAAAGACACCAAAAGCACCTTCCCCCCCATCCACCCTCTTCCACATCCTCCCCCCCGAGCAGCGCAGGGGAACCGGGGAATGGGGGTTATGGTCAGTCTACAGCACTTCTTCTCTGCCGCTCCTTCTCGGTCACTCTTGTCCCCTGTGCTGTGGGGTCCCACCCACGGGATGCAGTCCTTGCCAAACTGATCCAGCGTGGGCTGTCCACAGGCAGCAGCTCTTCAAGAACTGCTCCTGCGTGGTCTCCTCTCCACGGGCTGCAGGTCCGACCCGGAATCTGCTCCAGCAGGGGTCTTCCACCTCCCAGCTGCTGAGTGGCGCAGCAGGTTTTTTTTTTTTTTTTTTTTTGTCTTAAATATGCTCTCACAGAGAGAAATTCTTTTTCTGATACAGGTGGCATAGGCATTTCCCAATTTCCCATAGTTCCTTGGGGAATTTTCAGTGTTCTTACAGAGGGCGGCAATGGGCAATCCCTCTCCTCAAATTTACGCCATTCTGTTTGTTCAAAGATCGTATCAGAGTTACTAAAACAACCCTTGGCTACCCCATATGCCAATAGCCCTGGTAGTTCTTTCTTACAATCTATACCCTGGGTGCTCCGCTTTTCTAAAAAGCACTTGAGCAAATTATACGCCGCTTGTCTCTCCATACCTCTATCTACGTCAGCGCTGTTGCAGCCTTTGCGAGACCTCGGCGACGCGTGGCCAGCGGGACCCTCTATAGGTGCTCCCGGGTGCGGGGATTCAGCGTTTTCGTCCCTTTCACCTCCTGAGCTGCGCTGCAGGACCGGTTCCCGTATTCCGTCGACTCGTGACTCACAGGTTCAACCCCAGCAGGGTCCCTGTTTGGGCAGCCATTTGTTGTCAATGGAAGGAAGACAAGGATGCTCAATATGAGTGATCAGCAAGCTTTGATTTATTGGATAGCTCAGTTGCCTTTTAAACACTCTAGAAGTAATCAGCTCATACATATTGCAAAAGCTAAGCTCATGATTGGTTATCAGGTTCCTTATCTTGTCAGCTAGTTCCTCATTCCTTAGACTGCAGTTGCAGTCCCCCCTTCAGTACCTTCCCAGACAGATAGGGAAACCGTGTCCTTGTCTTTAATTAGTTCACACCAGCTGTGTACGATAATTGTCTAGCTCGTGAATTCCCAGCTTTTTCATGTCAACGTGTCCTATCTCAGTTAACCATTCCTCCACAAGGAGATCAGGCAGTAATTATCCTGACAGGCAAAACAGACTCAGCATAGGGAGACAGTAAGATTTATTGCCTATTACTAACAAGCTACAGAAGTAAGAAATAAAGGAAAGAAACCAAAAGCACCTTCCCCCCCCCCCAACGACCCTGTTGCACCTCCTCCCCCTGAGTGGCTTAGGGGAATGGACCCTGTTGCACCTCCTCCCCCTGAGTGGCTCAGGGGAAAGGGGGAATGGGGGTTATGGTCAGTCTATAGCGCTTCTTCACTGCAGCTCCTTCTCAATCACTCTTGTCCCCTGTGCTGTGGGGTCCCTCCCACGGGATGCAGTCCTTGCTGAACTGATCCGGCGTGGGCTGTCCACAGGCAGCAGCTCTTCAAGAACTGCTCCAGATATGGGTCCGTACCATGGGGTCCATCCCTCAGGAGCAAACTGCTCCAACCTGGATCCTCCACAGGCATTAGATCCTGCCGGGTCACCTGCTCCTGTGTGGTCTCCTCTCCACGGCCTACAGGTCTGGCCCAGAATCTGCTCCGGCAGGGGTCCCCCACAGGCTGCAGTCTCCGTCGGTGCTGGTCCACCTGCTCCATCGTGGTCTCCTCCACGGGCTGCAGTGTGGAACCCTGCTCCAACATGGTACTCCATGGGCTGCAGGGGGACAGCCTGCTTCACCATGGTGCTCACCACAGGCCACAGGGGACTTCTGCTCCAGCACCTGGAGCACCTCTCCCTCTCCTTCTTCACTGACCTTGGTGTCTGCAAGGCTGTTCCTCACTCCTCTCACTCTCCCAGCTGCTGTGTGGCACAGTGATTTTTTTTCCCCCTGTCTTAAATATGCTCTCACAGAGGAGCAAAACAACATCACTTATTGGCTCTGGTCAGCAGTGGGGCCCTTGCCAAACACAGGGTAGCTTCTAGATCCTTCTCACAGAAGCCACCCCTACGCCCCCCTGCTACCAAAATCTTGCCACGTAAACCCACTGCACCATCAGAGAGGGTACACACTCCTTGGCCTTTCTTTTCTGAGCAATGCATCTATGGAATCTCTTCCTGTTATTGTTTGCATCCCTTGCCAAGCTCAGTTCTATCCCTGCCTTGGCTTTCCATATCCCATCCCCGCACATCCAAAACTGGAGCATGCATGAGGGCCTGGGAAAAGTAGCCCTGGATCGATAGAAGCCATTTGGGAAACAAAACCTATAGGTAGGAAGCACAGTTCTGTGGACGGGCTAACCTGATGGGCATATTGTGCAGGATGCTCCTAAAGATCTTTGTGCGCCTTTCTCTCATTAGTAAACAACACTTCCTTCTCAGGAATGGAGTAGACAACAGACAAGCAAAAGATACTCTGAGATAAGGGATGTCATCAGAAAGTTGATCCCAATAAGATATGGGAAGGTCAGGAGTAATCTGTCCAAGAGATATGTGAGACTTTGGGGTGGTAAGAGGAGCTTAGCCAGTAGAAATTAATGAAAGAAGTCCCCAATATGGGTTGTCAATTCCCTTCTGCTTGAGTAAATGACTGGACAGCAGGAGGCACAAGGCCTGGGTGTGTCTACACAAGAAGCTGCAAGGCCAGCAAGAGGCCCATGGCTTGGAAGATGCTTGTGAGGTCACTTCTGTGTGGTTGGCTGACAGGCCGCAAGATATGGCTGATGGGTTGGGATGCCTACTTTTGGAACGGTTTCCACCCTGATGCAGCTTTCTTTTCTAGTAGGAAAAAGCAGGACAGAAAAAACTGCCACAAGGTGTACCTTGGAAGGGTGGCACTGGCCATGAGGAGGAAGAAATCTCCAGGGAACAACTGGTCTTGCTGCTAGAGCCTGAGGCAAAGAAGGCGTTAAGTGTCTCAGCCTTTACCTCATCTCTTGTCACCAGGTTTTTCCTTGCATTCAATAAAGGATGATGATTCTCCTTAATCCTCCTTTATTTAAAGTAGTTGCATAAAAGGTTTTTATTTTCTTTGACAGTAACAGATGGATTGAGCTCCAGTTGGGCTTTGGCCAACAAAGAACAAAGAGCAAAATGTTCCTGACCATCATCTTCAATGCCATGTGCATGCTTCTGGCCTTTACAGTCCCTATCTGTGCCACATTCCTCCTGCTGGTCCATCAGCTCTAGAGACAGAAGTGACCTCCCAGCCTCCTTCACAGCCGTGTGCCTCCTGCAGGCCCAGCAGATCCTGAGGCACACCTGGCCTCCTCACAGCATTCCCAGCCAGCTCCTCCTTGTGGACTCTGATCTGATCACATACCTGTCAACTCACATGCCTCTTCCAATGCCATGGGACTGCTGCAGGACTTTACAGGCCCCTGCCCTGTCTTAAGGGCACAAAGAGCTTAAGTTAGGGGTAGGATTGTGGTTAAAGCTGACGTGCTCTGTGCATGATGGAGGGCTTTGAGAGTTAGGTGTTCAGGTTAATGTTTAGGAATTACAGATCACATTCCAGTGTTAAGGGAATGGCAAGGGCTTCGAGGGAGGGTTTGTTGTTCTGCTTAAGGGTCCTGCTCAAGGTTTGGAATAAGGGAAAGACTTGAGGCTTATAGTTTAGTTCTGGTTTGAGGGTTAAGGCTGGCATTTTACTCCTTGGTTAGGCTTAATCATCCTTCTGCTTGCCCTTCTAGTAGCAAATGGGCTTACTGTCTTTTCCAAGTCCCAGGAACATCTTTGATCAATCTGTTGTTTACAAGGTCTTTGAGATAGATCTTATGACAATGTCAGGAGTTCCACCAACACCTCTTTTACCCTTCCCACACCACCGCTAAGCAACCTGAGGATTGACCGGGGGTGATGAAAGGTCATGAAAGGGCTTGGTTAAGATCTCTGAGGAGGGCCATTATGCGCTTCACATGGACAGTGATGATGGTGTCATAGAAAATAATGACACTCCTGAGGACAGAAGAGCAGGACAATAAGGCATTGGGCCTGCCAACACATGAAAACTTCATGAGATGGAGGAGGAAGACTGGATCCTCCAATCACAGATTGTGAAACAAAGACTATGTGTATCACTGTGGCACTGAAAGAGAGCTCCAGCAACGGGGCAAAATCATAGAAGGGATCCACGACACTGGGGCCACAGGACTGTAGCTGGGAGGAGGAGAAATAATTACTGTACATGAGAGAAATTCCTCTAATTCAGGTACACCTGCCTTCTGGAGTCAGATCTTGCACTTCTCAAGCTTTGCAAAGAACAGGGATGGCATGCAGGCCAGGACTGACCATAGTACATGGCCCCCAGCAGGAAACACTCCATTCATGCAGAAGGTACAGCTGATAGTGCTCCCACCTCTGTGAGCAAATGGCATGATGTCCCCAGCCAGGAAGCTGGCCAACATCTGGTGCAGGGTGGTTGAGCTCTACAAGGTCTGCAAGGAGTACAAATCCCTAAAGAAGAAGGCCACGGGCATCTGCAGGTGTTTTGGTGGCAGGCACCAGCACAGTGATGAATGAGGGTGTTACATAGCTCAGTCACTGTCCTATTCATGCCAGAGAGGAGGAGGAGATGTGCCTAAGGGCTGAAGACCTTCCATATTCACAGTAGGGGAAACTCAACCAATGATGTCATATTGTCCCATTCCCCTTTCTTCATGAAAAACATTTGAGTGTATTGTGTTCCCCTCTCTCTTGTTGGGACATCAATGAAAATGTTTCTTTCTCAGTTCTTAAATGGTGGAGATAGTTCAGAGAAGCGAAATTCTCCCTGCCTGTAATGGCCAAGGTGTCCTGCAATGCAGAGGGAACAAAATAGGGGGTAAGGAATCATTAGTATTCATGTTTGAAAATCACTGTCTAACAGCAGAAATCATACTTCTGAAATCAGTCTCTCCCATGTTCAGAGAGGAGCAGTCTGATGACTTCACTCTGCTTCAAACACCACACCCCAGGAGACACCCTGTTGCCTTCAGGAGCTGTCAGCCCCAGGGCCTTGAGGACACCTCGAGAGAGCCCAATGGCACAGAGCAAGTGAAGCCACGGTTGGGTGCAGTGCTGCTGAGCTGGGCTGGGCTCCTGGGCCCAATGGGAGCTCCTGGCAAGCAGGCAGTGATACAGAGACAGGAGCAGCTCCTCTGCACAGCACAGAAGGGCTGAGGGCTCTGACCACTGGTGGCACAGGGAGAGGAGGGAAGGGGAGAGGGCTTGGAGGCAGTGAGGAGCGCAACAACAGAGGGCAGCGTGTGGCAGGACAGATCTGCAGACTCTTGACACCATGAGTCTCTGGAAGCAGGACAATGTAGGTGGGATTGCCAAAGGGTCTTCTACAGCTGGTACTTTTGGTGGCTGATAGTATCTGTCAGGGTGGCTCTTTCTGCTCCTCCAGCACAGAGATGCTTTGGAGAGTGATATTTATGATCAGATTTTTCAAGAGGAAGACCAAGGCAGGGGCTACCTAAAAGGGTAAGGCTTTTTCTGCAGTCTGTGCTTTCAGATTCCTGCAGTGGAGGGGAGGCAGGTTTCATGGTAATGGATTGCCATGGTTGTACAGCAGATTGAGATGCCTAGAGCATTGTATTGAGAAATCAATATGTCAGTGATGAAATTTGTTAAGTCCCTTCCCACATCTCAGCACATGGACTGCACCAACATTGTGGTCCCCTCGGGTGTTATCCTATCGGATCATTACGAGCTGCAAACCCTCTGTGATACCCAGTGCCCTGTCTTTGGGAGGTATCTGCAGGCCAGAGCAGAGAAAAAAGCATTTGCAATGACCATGAGCCGCCTCCTCTGCAGGTAGAGCTGCAGCACGGGAGGGTCTGCTGAGTGCCCGTTTGTCCCTCCCTGGCCTTGTCTCCCCGAGCAGCAGGATGCTGGCATTCCTCCTAGCTTCTCCACCTGGCCGTGCTGCTGCTGTTCTTGTTTCCAGTCTTTAAAAGGAGCATGACCAGCAGACCAAAGAAGTTGATCCTCCCCCTCTACTCTGCCCTGGTCAGGCTTCACCTGGAGTACTGTATCCTGCTCTCAGCTACCCGGTACACAAAAGACAGGGATCTCCTAAAAAGAGTCCAGCGGAGGGCCACAAAGATGATACAGGGCCTGAAGCATCTTCACTATGAGGAAAGGCTGAGAGACCTGGGTCTGTTCAGCCTGGAGAAGAGAAGACTGAGTGGGGATCTCATCAATCTATACAAATATCTTAACTGTGGGAGACAGAGGGATTTGGCCAACCTTTTTTTCAGTCATTTGTGGGATAGGACTAGGGGCAAATAGCCAAAAAATTGAGCACGGGAAGTCATGCACCAACATGCAAAAGAGCTTCTTCATGGTGAGGGTGATGGAGCACTGGAACAGGCTGCCCAGAGTGGTTGTTGAATCTCCTTCTCTGGAGATATTCAAGGCCTTTCTGGATGCCTACCAGGGCAACCTGTTCTAGGGAACCTGCTTTTGCAGGGGGTTTGGACCCAATGATATCTTGAGAACCCTTCCAACCCCTCCAATTCTGTGATTTCTGTGATTCCGGCTGTGGATAGTGTTTCACATGCACATGAAGTGAGCCCTTGGTGTGCTTGGGGAACGGCAAATACGGGGACAGGGTGAGGGGTCTGGAGTTGTGCACTTTGAGCCTGGATTCAGGAGTGCTCTGGTTCTTTTCAGGTGAACATGTGAGTGTAATCATCCTACAGCTCATAGGCATGCCAGCAGAAGAAACCAGCCTTTATGGCCAGACTGGCTAGCCCCTCTGAAGTACATCCTGAACTAAAAGGTGTATCCTTTTCCTCTGATGATCCACAGGATTTCACTTTGGACTGCAGCAGAAATGCCCAGGATTTATGCCTTAGAGTTACTCCTCAGGTGTGGTGGGACAGCTAGAACATAATATGGAAAATATAAATCCACATATGTTGCTGTAGGTCAGGACTGACTCCTGAATTGCCCATAGCAGAGTCTCCCGCCCCAGGGAGGGCCTCAGGCAGCATCACTAATATGGCATGAAAGGGACCTGCCAAATGTCTGTGGATATTTGGAAAGGGAGGCTAAAAAGAGAAATGGAAATTGTTTCTCTCACATAACTCTGTGGTAAACGGTCTTTCTCTGCCTTGGGCAGAGTCCTGGTTTCAGTTAGGACAGGGTTAATTTTCTTCCTAGTAGCTGGTAGAGTGCTGTGTTTTGGATTAGGATGAGAAGGGTGCTGATAACATGCCGATGTTTTGGTTATTGCAGAGCAGTGCTTGTACCAAGCCAAGGACTTTTCAGCTCCTCGCTCTGTCCTGCCAGTGGGCAGGCTGAGGGTGCAGCAAGAGCTAGGAGGGGACAGACCCAGGACAGCTGACCCAAACTAGCCAAAGGAGTATTCCATACCATCTGACGTCATGCTAAACAATAGATAGGGGTGGCTAGCTGGGATGGGGGGGCCAGCTGCTGGAACAGACTGGGCATCAGTCAGCAGGTGGTGAGCAATTGCATTGTGCATCACTTGTTTCATACACACAAATATTATTATTATTATTATTATCATCATTATTATTGTTGTTATTATTATTATTATTATTGTTGTTGTTGTTGTTGTTATTATTATCATTATTGTTGTTGTTGTTATTATTACTATTATTATTATTACTATTATTATTATTATTATTATTGTTTTCTATCTTAATAAACTGTCTCTATCTCAACTCTCGTTTCACTTTTCCATTTCTCTCCCCCATCCCAGAGAGGGTGAGCAATTGGCTGTGTGGTGTTTAGCTGCCAGCCAGGTTAAACCACAACAGTCCTTTTTGGCTCCCAACGTGGGGCTCGAAGGGTTGAGATAGCGACAGATCTGATCAGGGTGTGTTAAAATAAAATTGGTATAACTATTAGACCTACTTAATAGTTGCTAGTCATGATGATGATTGCTTTAATCTCGTGTCTGCCGTGCCTGTATTCCAACTTGTGTTTCATAGCACGTTACCTCCTGTATGTGATCCCTGTAGTGCTGTTTATCTTTTCTGGGCCCTGGTTTGAGATCATTATGGTACTGTGCTGTGTAGCAATAGCTTATGATATGATAAAATGTCTGGTCATGACCCTAACCTGGTACTTGTACTCAGCAATGTTGTCGACTCTATACTTTGGAAACCATATCTCGGAAACTATTAGCAATTACACCTATTGCCTTTTTTCGTCAGGGAGCCAGTGGCCACTCCAGCTCCAGCTCCTGCAGCCACTCCAGCCCCTGCAGCCGCTCCAGATTCTGCAGCCGCTCCAGTTCCAGCTCCTGCAGCTGCTCCAGTTACAGTTCCTGTGGCCTCTCCAGCTCCAGTCCATGCAGCCGCTCCTGCTCCAGCTCCTGCAGCTGCTCCAGCTCCTGGGCCAGAGAAACGAGCTGTAGCTGTTCAAGTTGCACCTGCAGAGGGAAATCCAGCCCCAGTGGTAGACCCTACGGCTGGGCCAGAGAAACGAGCTATAGCAGTGCAAGTTGCCCCTGTGACCAAGGTGAAAAAATGATAAAGAGACTCAGGTCGCTTAGAATGCAGAGAGTCTTCTGCTGGGTCTAGGTGTAGAGAAGATGAGGCCAGGCCATCCAGGGAGCAGGAGGATGAAGATGTATCAAAAATAGCAGTACCTACCTGAGACCTATGCGAGCGTGAGCTACGAGACGTGTGACAAGATTTCAGCCGCTCTATAGGTGAGCAGCTTGTCACCTGGCTGCTCCGGTGCTGGGACACTGGAGCCGAGAGCGTGGAATTAGACAGAAATGAAGCCAAGCGGCTGGGATCCCTTGCAAAAGATGCAGGCATTGACAAAGCAATTGGAAATAGAGTACGATCTTACAGCCTCTGGAAGCGTCTCCTGTCAGCTGTGAGGGAAAGGTATCCCT
>MU014843.1:151896-169197 GCA_011076525.1 Nettapus auritus | reverse complement strand
CATTACACCTGAAGTGTAATTTCTATCATGAAGAAATGTGAATTTTCAGGATGCATATTCATTGCAGAAGAAATTCTGAAGTTCACCTGTACTTGCATTGTCATCACTTTGTCTACCAAGGTGTGCTCCCTCATCTTCCAGGTACATCCACCTGTCTTGATTAAACAGACCCTGCTGAATGTCCCCATTCCAACTGCCTGTAACATCCAGCTGAAGACTTCTGTCTGGTGTAAGAAAAAGTGATGCAAGGAGAAGTTGGCCAATGAGAGAAATGGCAGGGCTAGGGTGGGTGAGGAACAAGTTTGTCCATGCAGTGTCAGATCTCAAGGGTCTGGTTTTCCTCCCTATGCAGGTCTCCAAAGGAAACACCCTAGATCAATATCAGTTAGAGAAAAATACTTCAAACTGATATTCAACTAAACACATACTTTAACCTAAAAAAAATATTTTTATTAGGTGCTTTATGAAATCTTCCTCCTTAACTACACCATGAATGCTCTCCAATTAGCTGTACAAGTCTTAAAGTCTTGAACAAAACTGTAGAGGAGATGTTAGGAGTATCCTCATTTTCATGAGTTCCATTGTGCATTTTAGTGCTGAGGCTATGAACTCAGGTACCGAGAGGAGAATGATGCAACTGTGTGTGAAGGTAAAGTCAGAAGGAAAAGTTGAAGTGACTTGGAGTACTAATGGGCCCCACTGAGGGCTGTTACTAAGACAGCTTCCCCAGGGACTTGTTAGGGCAGATAACTGGAGGCCATGATTACAGACAGGCAAAGGCACTGTGCTGAGTAAGGTCTTGGTTTCTTCTGGTGAAGTAAAAGGGACAAGTTCTGACCCCCAGCCACTGGGAGGGAAGATCCTGCACGCCCACGTGTGGCTCAGGGCTCTTCCTGGGGTCTGTGGGATGTGATGGGCAGTGTGATGCCACTGGAAGAGCAATGGTATGACACCTCCCTGCCTCTGCACAAGGTCAAGAGAAAGCAATGATGCCTCATAGCAATGACTGTATTTCATCTCCTCATAAGATCTAGACAAGGGGACAAAAATGTCCTTCTGCCAGCACCCACCTCATTGTCTTCTCCAGACTTTCCTATGCTGTCCAATACTTTCCATATTTCCTTGAAGTCTGCAGACACCCATCTGTTCACTACATTTATCTCATCCTGGCATTGTCGTGATTTCACCATGATTTCTCATCAACTCTCACCAGCTGTTCCTTCAAACACAATGCTATGGTCTGATCATAGACACTCTTTGGGTGACCTCTGGCAACATACCACTACCTTTGAGGGACATTTCTTCCTCCTCATGGTCACTGCCAACCTTCCAAGGTGCACTTTGTGGCAGTTTTTCTCTCCTGTTCTTCCTACTACCAAAGAAAACTCCATCAGGGTGGAAACCACTCTTAAAATAGGCATCCCAACCCATCAGCCTTCTTGTGGCCTGTCAGCCAATCAGACAGAAGTCACCTCACCAGCATCTTCCAAGCCATAGGCCTCCTGCTGGCCTTTAAGCTTCTTGGCTAGACACACCCAAGCCTTGTGCCTCCTGCTGCCAATTAATGTACTCAAGCAGAAGGGACAGGACAACCCATGTGTGGGCCTTCTTTCTGTCTGGGTCCTCCTGGATATGTAGGCAGGGGGGATCCCACAGTCAGCATGCCAACCAGGTGCCTTCTGCTGGCCCACCAGGGCCTCTGTCAGATGTCATCCAAAAAGTACAGATCCCAGATCTATGTCAAGGGTGACATGTCAGCTAGTTCAGACAGAAGTGATCTCACAGTCACTTCCACAGTCACATTCCTCCTGCTGGTGCAGGAGATCCTGAGGCAGAGCTGAGATCATCAGAGCATTCCTAGCCATCTCCTCCTTGTGGCCCACAAGCTGATCAGATCCATAGCCCTTCACATTCATCTTTGAATGCCATGTGACTGCACAGAAAACTCATGATTCGTGCCCTGCCCCAAGGGTCCAAGATCCTAAAGTTAAGGCTTAGGAGAGGGTCTGAATGTGAGGAGGTTAATGAACAGTAAGGGGGCCTTATGTGTTAGATGTTCATGCATGGGATTAGGGACTAGGTCTCATATTTCTGGGTTAGGGATTAAACAAAGATTTAGTGGGAGGGTATGGTTTATTTTGGTGTGTTGGGTCTGTTGTTAGGGTATGGGCAAGTTCTGTTGTTTAGATTTATTTATTTATTTATTTTTCTTTGTTTGTTTTTAGGTCTGTCGGGAAGTTGACTATGGTTAAATAGAGCATTTTAATGCTAGTGTTAAGGGCATGGATTAGGGTGAGCAAGAAAGTAAGAGAAAAGGGCTGTGGGCTGACTTTTGGCTTAAATGGATGCTCTGGGGTCAGGAATTGGAGTAGTGGATTCCTGTCAGGTTGTAGAGTAGCGTTTAGGTTTAGGGATTAAATAAACTGGTTACAATAGTGTAAGGGCCTGACATCACCATTTTAAGTCATTGTTAGAGTAGAAACAACATTACCTGAACACTCTTAGCTCTACAGAATCTTTAATTTCTGCTGGCCAAGCTCCTATTTCCTCTCCCAAATCTCACATTGTTCCTTTGCAGGCTTTTCCTGACCTCCCCATATCACCCTTATTGGATGCAGCATATTAGTCTTCTTACTGGAGCAGCTGTGCTTTGCAGCTCTGCACCACCACAAAAGTGCATTTCCTGCCTACAGGATTGGCTTCCAGAATGGCCCATATAGATCCAGGGTAACTTCCCAGGCCCTCGTGCATGCCTAAGTTTCCCCCGGAGTACTGGAGGCAGTAGCCCCCTCTGTGTAGAAAACAGCAGCCCTGAAGGATAAATTCAGGCAAATGCTGACACTTCTGACATGACAACTCCTGCCCAAGACCTCTTCCTTTATGGGGCCTACCAGGTACTTAGGAAGAGTGGATCTCAAAAACTATGTGCAAAGCAGGTGCCTCCTGCTGGCCTATCACAGACACTGGCAGATGTGAGCCTAGTGATAGATCCCAGCCAGGAGTCCAGGGATGACCTGTCAGCTATTTCAGAAAGAGCTCAACTCACAACCCACTTTACAGACATTCCCTTAGGAAAGGATTGGGAATTTCTGAGGCACCACCGAGCTCATAATACCATCCCTACAAAGCACTCCCTTTTTGACCCAAAATCTGACCAGGTATCATAGAATCATAGAATGGCTTAGGTTTCTAGGGACCTTAAAGATCACCTAGTTCCAACCCCATTGCCACAGGCAGACATGCCACCCAGTAAATCTGGTTGCTCAGGACCTCATCTAACCTGGTCTTGAAAACCTCCAGGGATGTCCAGCCTCTCTGGACAACGTGTTCCACAGCCTCACCACTTTCTGAGTAAAAAATGTCCTCCTAACCTCTAATCTAAAACCTACCCTCTTTTAGTTTGGAACTATCCCCCCTTGTTCTGTCATTATCTGATTGAGCAAAACATTGGTCTTTTTAATAAGTCCCCGTTAAGTACTGAAAAGCCACAATGTTGGTCAGGTGGAAGTGAGCTGGTTGTGATCCTTCAAGCCCATGGAACTGCTGCTGGACTCCTAGCCTTTGACACATGGGAGACAGCTCCATGCCAATCCTGGGAGGTGTTAGGGCAGGAGTGACCTTGCAGTCTACGCACTACTTTTTTCTGTCATAGACTCATAGAACCGGTCACTTCCAATTTGGTTTGGAAGTGATCTTAAAGATTGTCTAGGCAAATCTTCATCCGTGGACAGGGACAATTTCCATTAGATTAGGTTGCCCAAAGTCACCTGCCAACTGGTTTTGAACTAGGGCTTTCTGGGTTAGAGATTAAGCAAAGTTTTTTGGGGGAGGATTTGGTGTTCTGCATAGGGTGTCAGGTCTGTGGCTGGGGTATAGACAAGCTTCATGGTTTAGGGTTTTCTTTAGGTCTGCCAAGAAGTTGTCTATGGTTAAATAAAGCATTTTAATGCTAGTGTTAAGGGACGGGATTAGGGTGAGCAAGAGAGTAAAGGTAAGGGAAAGGGGCTGTGGGCTGAGATTTGTTTCAAAGGACACTTTGAGGTCAGGCTTTACAATAGTGGATTTCTGTCAAGGTGTTGGAGTAACATTCAGATTTAGGGATTAGGGTTACTGGTAAAAACAGGGTAAAGGTTTTACATGATGGTTTTAAGTCAATTTTAAAGCATCATCAACATTACGTGAAACCTCTTACCTCGACAAAATCATTAATTTCTGCTTTCCAAGTTCCTCTTCCCTCCCCCAGATCTCACTTCTCTGTTGGCCAGGCTTCTCCTGTAATCCTCATATTGGTTATCTTATTGGGATCAGCTTTCTGATGGCTTTCATAATAACAGATTTTCTGTCTCACCTGTTGGCTACTCCATTCCTGAGACAGAAGTGATGTTGTAGTCAGAAGGGAAAAGGGCACGATGTTCTGTAGGAGCATCCTGCACAACATGCCCATCAGCTCTGCACCACCACAAAAGTGTACATCTTATGTACAAGTTTTGGTTACAGAATGACTCCTATGGATCCAGGGTAACATTTTGCAGGCCTTCGTGCAGGATTTACCTCCCTTCAGGCATCTTGGAGTCAGTGGCTGCACTTATGGAGAAAACTGAAAGCAGCTTTGAAGTATGAGTTTACTCAAAATCTGAAATCTCTGGCATGAAAACCAGAGGTTCTGCTCTGCAGAGAGAGGGGGCTGTGGTGCCCAGGGCACAGGGGCACTCTGCAGGGCCGTGCTGGGCAGGCTGGGAGGCAGACCCAGCTCATAGAGTCACTGCCATTGCCGCAGGGCTGCAATGAATCACTCACCAGACTCCTTTGCTGGGGCTGCTGCATGCCCTGGGGCTGCAGAGCTCTCCTCTGCCTGTTGGCACCAGATTGAGCATTTGAGCTCTGGTCAGTCCACCTTGGACAGACTCACACTCTGTGGGCCACATTCACTGCTGTCTACCAGGCTCACACAGCCCTGAGGAAGGACTCTGGCAAGTGATTTGTTGCAGCCCTGGGCCAATAGCAGTGACATTTGCTAATTTCTTACAGCCTTCACACAAGTCTTTCTCCTGGCCCTCCACTCTGCCCACTGCTGCCTCTCAGGTGGCACTCAGTGACCCTTCAGAAGGACCTTTGGGCTTCCTGAATTTTCCTGGTCCTTATTAGCACCTTGCTGGCTCTTTCCAGAGCTCAGAGGGATCCTTCTTGTCCATCATGTTGCCCTGTACTGGCTCTGGCTAGGATGGAGTTACTCTCTTCAGACTCTGTGGTGCCTCTGTGATAGCATCTGTTGTGCTGCATTTTTAATATGTGACAAAAGCAGTGTTGGTTACCCACACCTTGCAGCCCATGGACTGCTCAGATTGACCTTACCAGAAGCAACCTTGAATGGTCACTCATTTTATGAGGTTTTCTAATCACTACGCACTCAACTTGTTGTTCCCCTGAAATCTCATGGCAGCTCCAGATTCCTCTCCAGGCTGGTATTGGCCATCAGCCCTACTGCAGGGGGTTCAGTCCCATGCAGATCAGTCCAAGACCCATTGTTGTCTGCTTGGACAAGTGCCACCATAAAGGGAGGTCTTGGTCAAGTCCTTGGTTCCTCACAGACCACCCTGTGACTTTTATCCTATATCCTGCAGTCCATGAAGAAGCCCAGCAAAGGGCCAGGAGCAACCCCTTGGCTCTATTCTTGACAGCAGCACTGGAAGAGTTGTCCAGGCTTCTGGGTTTGCCCTGAGCAGCCCCATTTGCTTCCGTGCTGTTAGCAGTGAGGCCACCTGTGACACAGGACTGCACAGTGCCTGCAGCCACAGGGATGTCACTGCAAATACAACAGGACTGTCACCAAGGCATGTGAGACCTCAGGATTAACCCAGACACAAGAGCACAAGAGAAAAATGTGGAAGCCAAAAGAGAGCAGCAGTGAAAAGGCCACATTCTGCTGCTGGCCATTACCATGGCTCCAGGGAAGCAGCAGCCCCAACCCAAAGGCAGCAGAGAGACAGAGTCCAGCAGGCAGTGAGGGGCACCCTTGAGGGCCACCGGGGTTGCTCCTCCATGTGGCAGCTGGGCTCTTGGCCCTGAGCCCCTCCTGCGTGCTGGGGCTGCTCCCCCAGCTCCAGAGGAGATGGAAAGAGACAGTAGCTGAAAACAATGAGTTTCTGGATGAATTTCTGATGGCATGCTTATTGTCTTTATCTAAAGTGGAAGCCTAGGTTTATAGGTACATAAGACAATTAAATTAAAACAAATAGAATTATAAACAGATGAGAAGATAAGAATTCTCTTTAATATTCTTATTTGAACAATAATAATATTATCACACCTTTTAGAAAATATTACTGAGGAGAAAGAGCAACAACAGTTTGTTGTAGTATTTTCTGAGAGTCACGTGAGTCCTCTTAAAGTAATTGTCCCCTTACTGATGCTGAAGAAACAATTTTCCAAAGAGTTTCCACAGGGCATACTTGAGCTCCTTGTTCCTCATGCTGTAGATGAGGGGGTTTACTGCTGGAGGCACCACTGAATAGAGAACTGCTACCACCAAATCCAGGGATGGGGAGGAAATGGAGGTGGTTTTCAGATAGGCAAACATGATAGTGCTGAGAAAGAGGGAGACCACGGCCAGGTGAGGCAGGCATGTGGAAAAGGCTTTCTGCCTTCCCTGCTCAGAGGGCATCCTCAACACAACCCTGAATATTTGAACATAGGACAACGCAATGAAAACAAAACAACCAAAGGCTAAACAGACAGTCATAACAAGAAACCCAAATTCTGTGACATAGGCATCTGAGCAAGAGAGCTTGAGGATCTCAGGGATTTCACAGAAGAACCGGTCCAGTACATTAATTTGGCAGAGTGGCAGTGAAAATGTATTGGCTGTGTGGAGCAGAGAATTGAGAAAGCCACTGCCCCAGGCAGCTGCTGCCATCTTGGCACAAGCTCCTCTGCCCAGGATACTCCCATAGTGCAGCGGCTTGCAGATGGCAACATAGCGGTCGTAGGCCATGATGGTGAGAAAACAATATTCCGCTCCAATCAAGAAGACAAAAAAGAAGATCTGGGCAGCACACCCTTGATAGGAGATGGCCCTGTTGTCCCAGAGGGAATTGGCCATTGCTTTTGGGAGAATGGTGGAGATGGATCCCATATCGAGGAGGGCAAGGTTGAGGAGGAAGAAGTACATGGGGGTGTGGAGATGATGGTCACAGGCTATTGCAGTGAGGATGAGGCCATTGCCCAGGAGGGCAGCCAGGTAGATGCCCAGGAAGAGCCCAAAGTGCAGGAGCTGCAGCTCCCTTGTGTCTGCAAATGCCAGTAGGAGGAACTTGCTCACAGAGCTGATGTTGGGCATTTTATGAATTTGGACACAGTTGTCTGTTGAAGAGAAGAAGGCAGGAAAAGGTTATAACAGACTCCTAAAAGGAAGACCTAGAAAACCACCTAGGTCTTAGAGTACCTGCAGCCTGAGCCTCTCTCTTTTCAGGAAAACCTTTCTGCATCACTCTTCCTTGAGCTGTGGCTGGTGCTGTCTGAGAGTGGCTCTGGGAGCAGGGGCTTCTGTGGGCTCCGGAGGAGTCCTTCCTGCTGTGAAGCAGAAGGGAAGCAGGAACGTGGAGGAAACTCAGATTCATTCCACTTGTCACACCCATTAGATTTGCAGTGCTGTTGCAAACAATTCATCTGAATGCAAAGCAGAGCTGGAGGGATTTTGTGTATTTTATCCCAGTTGCCCCTGTAATCTTAAGCTTCGAAGAGGTAAAGAATAGTCGAACTCCCTGACATTTCCCGTGCACTCCTGGTGAAATCCTGTGGTGTCCAGGAGGCATACAGTGTCAACTGATGAAGACTGAGCAGAGCAACTCTGCCCACCAGTCCTGTTCTCAGCTGCCCTGTGTCACACCTCTATGAGCTGCAGAACCATCCCATTCAGGTGTTTCCATGAGAAGAAACTGGAGACAACCCAATTCCAAGTGCAGCTGGACGGAATCCTTACCTTGTCTCCGGGTTTTGAGCAGGACCTCAGCTTTTCCCTCCTAGCCAGGGCTACAGAGGCCTCTCTCCAGCTGCCTACAAACAGCCATCCAGCATCACAGACATGGTCTTAGCAAGGACGTGCCTTCCCCTTGAGGTACCTGGATAACACAAAGATAGCACATGATAATTGCATCCTGCTGGACAGCAGCCTGCAGCCGAGGAGGACACCCCACAGACAGACCTGAATATCCAAAGCTGGGGTGTCCCAGATTCCCAGCTGGACCCCCTGCAGTGTCTGGAGGATGCTTGGCCGCTCTGCTTGTGCTCTCCTGGGCCCACCTCTTCTTTTCTCCTGCCCGTGCTCACAGACACCATCCCATGCACCTGTACTCAGTGCTGCCCTGCAGTACCATGCCACCAACAGGGCCATGCCAAGGGGCACCTCCATGGCTGCAGGAGCTACGGGGCAGCTGATAGAGAGCCTGGCAAGGCCAGCCAGGGCAGGGTGTTCTGGGCTGACCAGGGGCAGCTAGGTTATGAAATTCCAAGGGGCTTCTGCCAGACTTCCTCACCTCATAGTGCAATCCAGTAGGACTCTCAAAGCCTACTCCATTGCCCACTGCCCTCCCAGAAACAAGACCCAGGAGGAGACCCTTCCAGGACCTGCAGCTGCATGGCCCTGCAGCCAAAGACTTACCTTGTCAAGGGCTGTGCAGATTGCTCCTACAGTGAGCTCTCAGCATCCTCCCACTCCCAACTGCCTTCAGCCCCTCTCTCCTTCTCTCCTCTTCACATGCCACTTGTGGTCAGAGCCCCCAGCCCTGCTGTGCTGTACAGAGGAGCTGCTCCTGGGCAGAGCTGTCTCTCTGCACCAGGGCCCTCTTGCCAGGAGCTCTCTCTGTCCCAGGAGTCCAGCCCAGCTCAGCAGCAGAGGCCCAGCCCAAGGCATTGTAATCACCCCTCTGGGGGATTTGGTGATGAGCCCACGAACCTCAGGCACAGAGAGACAATTGAAGACATTTCTCAAGAAGTCCAAGTCAGATGCATGTTTTCTGGAGTGTCCCCCTGAGGGGCAGCACTGACATAGCCTCCCTTGGAGCTTGTTAGAGCAGAACTGTGGAGGCCGTGAGGACAAGCAGACAAAGGCAGTGTGCAGGTGACACGGATGAGTAGGAAAACTGGATGTGTTTCACAAAGCACAAGGGCCAGGCCTTGACCCCTGGCACACAGGACTGAAAATCCTTTCCCTTCACACATTGCTCAGGGCTCTTCCTGGGGCAGTAGGAGATGGGGATGTGCATAGCCAAGTGCAGGAGAATGGTACGACCCCTGCCTAGTTCATGGGTGGGGGCAAGGAGATAATGAGGCCCTGGTGCTATAACGATAATCTGACTCCTAATAGACCTCAGTGGCAGAGACAACAGCCATAGCCATGGACACAAAGACCTCGGTCCTGTTGTGACTTTCAGTCTTTCCACAGCCTTTGCTCTTCTCCTCACTAGGCTGTCTGAGGGACTCCCACATTTCCATATCTTTCCCTGCTGCATGCAGACCCTTCTGTGTGTAGTGTCACACTGGATCTAAGCTAAGTATGATAACTCAGAATTTCTTGGTGGCCCTGTGCCACGTAAGGCAGCTCTGGAGGAATCTGGTCTGGTTTCTGTGGTGAGCAGGCACCACTGCTTGTGTGGCATCCCTCGTGGTGCCCAGGCCCTTCTCTTCCTCAGCACTGTTCACTCAGCAGGGGCCCAGTCTGCCCTGATGTGTGGGGTTACTCTTCCTCTGGTCCAGGACTGGGCTCTTCTCCCTGTAAACATCAAGATGTTACTTTAGGCAAAATCCTCCAGTTTCTCAAGTTTCCCCTGGACAGATGCTCCATTCTGCTAGCTGTTAATATCTGCAGGCAGACGGTTCAACCTTCGTGTGATTGTGCTATCTCTGACAAGGTAACAGTATCAAGACTTGCAAGAACGTTTGGATAATAAAGGAGCAACCAGTTGAATGGAACTGCAGCACAGAATCACAGAAGGTAGGGGATAGAAGGCTGCCAGGTTCCAGTTTTTTTGTTCTTCATTCTCATGCATACTGTCAGTTTGTCTAGAGCTGTGTCCTGAGTGTTATGGGGCTGTGCAGGTCAAAATTAGAAGGACCAAAGCCCAGCTGGAACTCAATATGTCTATTACTGTCAAAGACAATAAACATTGCTTATATAAATACCTTAAATAAAGGAGGATTAATGAGAATCATCATTCTTTATAAGATTTGGGGGAAATCTGGTGATGATCTAGAAATAAGGTACAGGCTGAGACACTTAATGTCTTCTTTGCCTCAGTCTCTAGCAGTAAAACCAGATGTTCCCCTGGACATTTTTTCCTCCTCATGGCCACTGCCAACCTTCCAAGCAGCCTTGTGGCATTTTTTTTTTTCTCTCCTGCTCTTTCCTACTAACAAAGAAAACTCCATAAGAGTGGAACCACTCCTAAAAGGTATCCTGACCCATCAGTCTTCTTGTGGCCTGTCAGCCAATCAGACAGAAGTCACCTCACCAGCATCTTCCAAGCCATGGGCCTCTGCTGGCCTTGCAGCTTCTTGGCTAGACACACCCAAGCCTTGTGCCTCCTGCTGCCAATTAATGTACTCAAGCAGAAGGGACAGGACAACCCATGTGTGGGCCTTCTTTCTGTCTGGTCCTCCTGGATATGTAGGCAGGGGGGATTCCACAGTCAGCATGCCAACCAGGTGCCTTCTGCTGGCCTACCAGGGCCTCTGGCAGATGTCAGCTGAAAAGTACAGATCCCAGGTGGAAGTCAAGGTGACCTGTCAGGTACTCCAGACAGAAGTGATCTCACAGTCACATTCCATTCTACAGTCACATTCCTCCTGCTGGTGCAGGAGATCGTGACCTAGAGCTGACCACTCTCTAGTCCCATAGGGACTAGGGCTCACTTTTCTGGGTTATAGAGTAAACAGATTTTTAATGGGAAGTTTTTGTGTTCCTCTGTGGTTAGGGTATGGGCAAGCTCTGTGGTTGAGGGTATTGTCCTCCAAGAACTCTAGGGATAAATAGAGCGTTTTAATACTAGTGTCAAGGGAAAGCATTCCGGTAAGAGAATAAAGGTAAGGGAAAGGGGCTAAGACCAAAGTTTTGCTTCAAGTTTACTATGAGTTCAACCATTAGAGTAGGAGATTCCTCTCAGATTTTTGGACTAGGGTTTAGGTTTTGGGATTAAAACTACTGGTTAAAGTAAGGTAAGGTCCATACATGACTGTTTTAAGTCATTGTTACCTCAAAAACTACATTACATGAACCCTCTTGCCTCTACAAAATCATTAATTTCTGCTGGCCACCCTCTTCTTCCCACCCAAATTCTCACATCTCTCTTGTCCAGGCTGCTCCTGACATCCTTATATCTTGATGGGATTAGCTTTCTAATGAAATTCATGATCGCAGATTATCTTTCTCACCTCTGTTGGCTACTCCATTCCTGAGAAGGAAGTGGCATTGTAGTAAGGAGGGAAAAGGAAACAAAGTCTTTAGGAGCATCCTGCACAATATGCCCATCAGGTTAGCCCGTCCACAGAACTGTGCTTCCTACCTGTAGGTTCTGTTTCCCAAATGGCTTCTATCAATCCAGGGCTACTTTTCCCAGGCCCTCATGCATGCTCCAGTTTTGGATGTGCAGGGATGGGATATGGAAAGCCAAGGCAGGGATAGAACTGAGCTTGGCAAGGGATGCAAACAATAACAGGAAGAGATTCTATAGATACTTTGTTCAGAAAATAAAGGTCAAGGAGTTTTACCCTCTCTGATGGATGAGAAGGGTGAACTGGTACTGACAGCCATGGAGAAGGCTGAGGTACTCAACAATGGCTTTTCTTCAGACTTCACTTCCAGTCAGGCTTTCCAAGTCTTTCATTTCCCTGAACCCATAGAAGGAGGATGGGGGGACAAAGTCCCACCTGTTGTAAGTGAAGAGTAGGTTGATACCACCTGATGAAAATAAATACGTACACATCTATAGGGCTTGATGACATGCATCCCAGGGTCCTGAGGGAACTGGCTGAGGTAGATTCCAAGCCTCTCTCCATGATATTTGAAAAGTCCTAGCAGTCGGGTGAAGTCCCAAGTGACTGGAAAAAGGAAAATATCACTCTCATTTCTAAAAAGTTTAGGAAAGAGGATCCAAGGAACTACCAAATTGTGAACCTCACGTCTGTGCCTGGCAAGATCATGGAAAAGATCCTCCTGGAATCAGTGTCAAGGCACATGCAAGACAAAGAAGAGAGACAAGACAGCCAGCATGGCTTCACCAAAGGGAAAATAATGCCTGACCAATCTGGTGTCTTTCTACAAGGTGTCTTCCTCCTGCTGGTCCATCAGCTCCAGAGACAGATGTGACCTCCCAGCCTCCTTCACAGCCGTGTGCCTCCTGCAGGCCCAGCGGATCCTGAAGCACACCTGGCCTCATCACAGCATTCCCAGCCAGCTCCTCCTTGTGGACTCTGATCTGATCACATACCTGTCAACTCACATGCCTCTTCCAATACCACACACTGCTGAAAGACCTCACAGTCCCTGCAATGTCCCAAGGGGACAAACAGCTTAAGTTAGGGATAGGAGTGGGGTTAAAGTTGAGATGTGCTGTTTGCATGCTGGAGGCCTTTGGGAGTTAGGAGTTAAGGTTAATGTTTAAGGATTAGAGATTCCAGGGTTAAGGGCATTGAGGGAGGGATTTCTGTTCTGCTCAAGGATCCTGCTCAAGGATTAGGATAAGGGCAAGCTTTGAGAGATATAGTTTAGGTCTGGGTTGAGGGCTAGGGTTAAGGCTGGCATTTTACTCCTTGGTTAGGCTTAATTATCCTTCTGTTTGCCCTTCTAGTAGCAAATGGGTTTAATATCTGCCTTTTCCAAGTTCCCAGGAATGTCTTTGATCAATCTGTCATTTACAAGGTCTTTGAGAGAGGTCTTATGATGACATCTGTAGCTCCACCAACACCTCTTTCACCCTTCCCACACTACCTCTAAGCAATCTGTGGACTGACTGGAGCATGATGAAGGTTTCAAAAAGGGATTGGTTAAGATCTCTGAGGATGGTTGTTATGCACTGCACATGGACAGTGATGATGGTGTCTTAGAAAACAGTGACACTCATGAGGACAGAAGAACAGGTGGATAAGACCTTGGGCCTGCCAGCACAGGACATACACACATGAAAGCTGCATGAGAAGGAAGAGGAAGATTGGATCCAAAATATAGATTATGAAAGCAAAGACCATGAGTATCACCATGGCACTGCAGGAGAACTCCAGCAATGGGGAAAAATCAGAGAAGTTGTCCACAACTGTCTTGGGCAGAGTGACCACAAAATTGTAGAGTTCTCTATACTTGGCAAAGTCAGGAAGGGGATCAGTAAGACCGCTGTCTTGGACTTCCAGAGGGCTGGCTTTGAGCTGTTCAGGACACTGGTTGGCAGAGTCCCTTGGGAGGTGGTTCTGAAGGACAGAGGAGTCCAGGAAGGCTGGGTACTCTTTAAGAAATAAATATTAATTGCACAGGAGCGGTCTGTCCCCACGTGCCCAAAGATGAGCCGGCACGGAAGAAGACTGGCCTGACTGAACAGAGAGTTGTGGCTTGAGCTTAGGAAAAAAAGGAGGGTTTATAATCTTTGGAAAAGAGGGCGGGCCACTCAGGAGGACTATAAGGATGTTGCGAGGCGGTGCAGGGACAAAATTAGAAAGGCCAAAGCTCATCTGGAGTTCAATCTGTGTACTGCCATTAAAGATAACAAAAAATGTTTTTATAACTACATCAACACAAAAAGGAGGACTAAGGAGAATCTCCATACTTTATTGGATGTGGGGGGAAACTTAGTTACCAGAGATGAGGAAAAGGCTGAAGTGCTTAATGCCGCCTTTGCCTCAGTCTTTAACAGAGAGACCAGTTGTTCTCTGGATACCCAGTACCCTGAGCTGGTGGTAGGGGATGGGGAGCAGAATGTGGCCCTCACAATCCACGAGGAAATGGTTGGTGACCTGCTACAGAATTTGGATGTATGCAAGTTGATGGGGCCAGAGTGGATCCACCTGAGGGTACTGGGAGAACTGGCGGAAGAACTGGCCAAGCCACTTTCCATCATTTATTGGCAGTCCTGGCTATCAGGGGAGGTCCCAGTCGACTGGCGGCTAGCAAACATGACTTCCATCTACAAGAAGGGCCGGAGGACTGACCCAGGAAACTACAGGCCTGTCAGTTTGACCTCAGTGCCAGGGAAGCTCATGGAGCAGATTATCTTGAGTGTCCTCATGCAGCACTTACAGGGCAACCAGGTGATCAGGCCCAGTCAGCATGGTTTTATGAAAGGCAGGTCCTGCCTGACGAACTTGATCTCTTTCTATGACAAAGTGACACGCTTAGTGGATGAGGAAAAGGCTGTGGATGTAGTCTATCTTGCTTTCAGTAAGGCTTCTGACACCATTCTCAACAACATTCTCCTCAAGAAACTGGCTGCTCATGGCTTGGACTGGCGTATGCTTCATTGGGTTAGAAACTGGCTGGATAGCCAGGCCCAAAGAGTTACGGTGAATGGAGTCAAATCCAGTTGGAGGCCGGTCACTAGTGGCATCTCCCAGGGCTCAGTACTGGGGCCAGTCCTCTTTAATATCTATATCAGTTATCTGGATGAGAGAATTGAGTGCACCATCAAGTATGTTTGCAGATGACACCAAGTTAGGTGCGTGTGTTGATCTGCTCAAGGGTAGGAAGGCTCTGCAGGAGGATCTGGATAGGCTTGACTGATGGACTGAGGCCAACTGTATGTAGTTCAACAAGGCCAAGAACCAGGTCCTGCACCTGGGGCACAACAACCCCAAGCAGCACTACAGGCTGGGAGACGAGTGGTTGGAAAAGTGCCTGGCAGAGAAGGACCTGGGAGTACTGGTTGATAGCTGAATATGAGCCAGCCGTGTGCTCAGGTGGCCAAGGCCAACAGCACCCTGGCTTGATTAAGAGGCAGCGTGGCCAGCAGGTCTAGGGAAGTGAAGCTGGTGAAGGGTCTGGAGAAAAAATCTTACGAGGAACAGCTGAGGGAGCTGGGATTGTTCAGTTTGGAGAAGAGGAGGCTCAGGGGTGACCTTATAGCACTCTATAGGTACATTAAAGGAAGCTGTAGTGAGGTGGGGATTGGTCTATTCTCCCATGTGCCTGGTGACAGGACGAGGGGGAATGGGCTGAAGTTGTGCCAGCAGGGTGCTCAGGTGGCCAAGAAGGCCAACAGCATCCTAGCTTGTATAAGAAGCAGTGTGGCCAGCAGGTCCAAGGAAGTGATTGTCCCCCTGCACTTGTCTCTGGTGAAGCTGCACCTCGAGTACTGTGTTCAGTTTTGGGCCCCTCACAACAAGAAGGACATGGAGGTGCTCAGGTGAATCCAGAGAAGGGCAACAAAGCTAGTGAGGGGTCTGGAGAGCAACTGTTATGCGGAATGGCTGAGAGAGCTGAGACTGTTCAGCCTGGAGAAGAGGAGGCTCAGGGGCAACCTTATCGCACTCTACAGATACCTACTCTATTCTCCCACGTGCCTGGTGACAGGACAAGGGGGAATGGGCTAAAGTTGTGCCAGGAGAGGTTTAGGTTGGATATTAGGAAGAACTTGTTTACCTAAAGGGTTGTTAGGCACTGGAATACACTGCCCGGGAAAGTGGTTGAGTCACCATCCCTGGAGGTCTTTAAAAGATGTTTAGATGTAGAACTTAGGGATATGGTTTAGTGGAGGACTTGTTAGTGTTAGGTCAGAGGTTGGACTAGGTGATCTTGGAGGTCTCTTCCAACCCAGACGCTTCTGTGATTCTGTGATTCTGTGAACACTCGGGCAACAGAACTGTAGCTGGGAGGAGGAGAAATACTGTAGATGAGATTCCCCTGGTTTGGTACAGCTGCCTTCTGGAGTCGGATTTTCCACTTCATGATCCTTGCAGAGAACACGTATGGGATACAGGCCAGGACTTGACATAGGACATGACCCCCAGCAGGAAGCACTCAGTTCATCCAGAAGGTAGAGCTGATAGTGCTCCCACCACTGTGAGCAAAGAGGGTGCTATCCCCAGCCAGGAAGCTGGCCAGCATCTGGCGCTGAGTGGTGGAGCTGTACAAGTTCTGCAAGGAAGGCAAACCTCCACCAGGAAGAAGGCCACAGGCATCTGGAGGTGTTTGCTTGTAGGCACCAGCACAATGAGGAGGGTGTTCCACATCCCAGTCACCGTGTTGGTCATGCAAAAGAGGAAGAAGAAATTTGTCTATGGGTAGAGGATCTTGCAGATGGACAGCTGGGGAAACTCAACGAATGGTGTCTATGTTTCCCATTCCCCTTTCTCCATGGAAACCCTTTTAGACAATTCTGGTCTCCCATCTCTTGTTAAGACACTGTCCTGGTTTCAGTTAGGACAGTGGGGTAGCGATGGGCTTTTGGCATAGCTGCCTTAGAGACAGAGGGCACTAAACAGCTGTCCACCTTGCCTGGTCTCTCAGAAGATCCTTCTGTGGTGGGGTTACTGAGGGACGAAGAACAGCAAGTGCCAATTGCTACCACAACTGCGCACCGGCGACAATATCGCACCAACCGAGACTCCCTGATTCCCATCCATAAGTTAATTTGTGAACTGGAGAGCCAAGGAGTGATCAGCAAGACTCATTCACCTTTCAATAGTCCCATATGGCCAGTGCGAAAGTCTAATGGTGAGTGGAGACTAACAGTGGACTATCATGGCCTGAATGAAGTGAGGCCACCACTGAGTGCTGCAGTGCCAGACATGCTAGAACTCCAGTATGAACTGGAATCAAAGGCAGCCAAGTGGTATGCCACAACTGATATCGCGAATGCATTTTTCTCCATCCCTCTAGCAGCAGAGTGCAGGCCACAGTTTGCCTTCACTTGGAGGCATGTCCAATACACTTGGAATCGGCTGCGCCAGGGGTGGAAACACAGCCCTGCCATTTGCCATGGACTGATCCAGTCTGTGCTGGAGCATGGGGAAGCTCCTGAACACCTGCAGTACATCGATGACATCATTGTGTGGGGTGACACAGCAGAGGAAGTTTTTGAGAAAGGGAAGAAAACTGTCCAAATCCTTCTGAAGGCCGGTTTTGCCATAAAACAAAATAAAGGGCCTGCACGAGAGATCCAGTTTTTAGGAATCAAATGGCAAGATGGACGTCGGCAAATCCCAATGGATGTGATCAACTAAATAACAGCTATGTCTCCACCAACTAGCAGAAAAGAAACACAAACCTTCCTAGGGCCCAGAGCAACGACAAGCCTTTGAACAAATTAATCAGGAAATAGTTCATGC